>PVJL010002314.1:0-205118 GCA_004026885.1 Lyroderma lyra
TAATCCTTGCTAACAGATGTGACCCCAATAAGTCTAACAATAAAAATGAATTAAAAAGAAAAAAAAAGAAGATATGATTGATATGTATTTTATATGGGGCTATGAAAATAACTTACATCTCTGTGAAAAGCAGGGACACCCTTCTACAATATCTTCTGGAACATACTGAAATATTTAAGCTTTAAATTTCCCTAAACTATGGCAGTCAGCATACAGTAAGACACCTTAATACCACAGGATAAAAGTGACCCAAAACCATGAGAAGTCTGGGGTGAAAATACGGTCCATTTTTCCAAAAAATATTAGGTATGTGTTTGTTTCTTTCCTAACTGAGACATGATTTAAAGATTTGCATCATTGCAAGACTACACTTCACAAAACAAAACTTCTGGCAGACTCTCTATTCTTACCCCCTTCATTACATGACCAGCAGTTACCTATTTGATGTGGTTAGCAGACATGATATTCCAGGAATGACATCCCTGAAATAAACACTCCCTACAATTGATGTTTTACCCACAAATGCCCTTGGAACCCAGCTGGGCCTTGAACTCTCTTTAAACATCCACTAGTGAGTCAATATAACTTGCAAACCCACTGTTTTTTTTATCCAAAGAGTTTGATTATTTTCAGCTGTAATAGTATAAAAATAACAGAAACATGAAAAACTGCAACTAACTTAAGAAATGAAAGCATTTCAATAATTCTTCAATATTTTTTAATAAAATCTGCAAGCTTGAATTTAAAGTCTTGACCAATTGGCTTACCCAACAGAAATCCTCTTCATTCTCCTTCAAATCCACTATAATACATTAATTTTACAGTGTAACTTAATTTATCTTAGGTTTTTTTCATTGCTGTGTAGTAACATGCCATTGGAATGAAGATAGGCCAACCCTATGGAGAGTACTTTGGAAATTTTTGCAGGGTTTTCTTTTCTCTTCACAGAGCTACTATTGGCTTACAGTGGCAGGAGTCAACGTTGCTAAATACCCTGCAGTGCATGGGGAAGTGCCAAACAAGGAAGATTTAGCTCTCATTCTGCATGACTTTCAAATGTTCCACTAGATTTTTATGGCAGTAAATAAAGCAATTTGCATACCGGAGCTTAGGATCCAAATTTTTTAATATATAATACATGCAATTTTTGCACAATATTCATATACATGGGATATTTTAGTCTACGCCTTCCTTTTAATTATGGTAAAAAAATAGTTTTTAGCTAAAAATAAAAAATTAAATACCATTCTTAGGAAAAGTTGAATCACAAATATCTAGTCGAACATTGACTAGTGAAGGACCTCTTTCAGTGAAGCTTCAAACCATATGTAAAGCCATCTGTAATGTGAGAAAGATGCAGGAAATTAGAGCTAAGGAACTCCATGTATTCCAGGCCCACGGCAAGTCCATCTCAGTCATATGCATCAGAATAACTGGTCTTTTGCCATCTAACATCTGTGTTCACAAATAATTACGTGATTATGATTTAGCTTTTGATGTAGGTCTTTCTTTGGGAAGATACTAGAGTGATTATGAATAGTCTGATCAGAAAAAGAGTATTCCTGTTTGTTATAAATTATTAAATAGTCTTATTTTAACTTCTTTTTAAAAATATTACCATTGTGTCAAGAAGCTTATAATTGGAGAGGCCAAGAAAGTTATCTGATATTCAAACCCCTCTGGGATCTATAAAATGCCTACTAGGTCCACATCCTGTTCTAAAAGTTTCTTTTCTTTCTTTTTTTTTTTTTTTTTTTTGTGCCTCATACCTTTTTACCTCGCATCCCTGGACACAACTGATTGAACTAGGGATGGGTATTTTTACTGACCAACAGTCCATGAGGTGTCCTGATTCAAAAGCTCTGCCTAAGACAAATCTTTGTGGAATGGCGACTGATTGAATCAGTCAGGTCCTCTGTCTTGGAAAATTTAGCAAGAGGCAGTTAGTAACAGGTCATTCAAAGCAACACAGGGAATACCTGTGACTATAAAGGTGACTGCCACTAGAATAGAAAGTTACAGTGCCTCCTAAGTTGTGAAGCTGCTGGCAGATACCAGAGCAATCACAAGGTATTGGATGATATCCCATCTCCACGAGGTCTCAAAATGCATCTGTTCCTATTTTGCTTTCATCAATTAAGAACCATATTTTGTTCTTAACTTATAGCAATGTAAGCCAGTTTACACTACAAGTTCTGTAAAAGAGTGGAAAGACACTTTAGGCAGTTATCCGGTATGCTGTAGTGAAAAGCACTTAACATTTAAAATGGTCATCAAAAACCAATATCTCTATCCAGGCAAGGCAGGGGACATATATGAGTGAAGCCACCCCGGTATACGAAAAATAAGGACAATGCTTGCCCAATTAAAGGGAGCAGTTGCTCTCCAATTTTGATCATAGTTACCATTCAGAAGAACAGACACTGTTTGCCAGAACTTCCAAGTTTTAAATGAGATAACGCATGTTAAGCATTTAATATAAGCCCAGGCCAGACAGAAAAATAAAAACCAGAACCATATTATTTCACTCATATATGAAACATAAAGCTGAAAGCAACCAAGAAACAAAAACTCATGGACACAACCAATAGTTGATGTGGTTATCTGAGGGTATGCGGGGAGGGGGGAGGGAGAAAAGTAACGTCTCAAATACATGGTGATGAAAAGAGAGCTGTCTCTGGGTGATAAACACATAACATATAGACAATGCATTGTAGAATTGTACACCTGGAACCTATGTAATTTTTACTAACCAATATCACCCCAATAAATTTAATGATAAAAGTAATAATAATATATGCCCAGCACATTACAAGAGCTCATTAATATTCATTAATATTATTTTATACCATTTACAATTATCATTAGCAGACATATCTATGGAAATCATCTGAAGAAATGAAACTACTTGGCAAATTTACATTTTCTAATTTACATATATTTATTTATCTCACAAATATCTTTAGGACATGCTCTTTAAAATGCTTAAGTTTTAATTGAAGTCTTCTCTTAATTGATTCATGAAAACCCTAAAATTTAAGGTATGCTGACTCTACTGTTTTACTTTCTGTTAATGACCATTTCTTTGGTTTTTGGGGGGAAAGATAGTCTATCCATTTTTTGGTTTTTCTAGTCTATATTTTCCCTGGGTAATTATCCACTTAGACACCTTCAGACATTGCCTTTCAGGCAGAAATGTTGATTGAACATAATGTGATTTTTTTCTCCAAGTTGATTTAAACCTATAATCAGAGACTGCAAGTTCTGACCAAGTCTTCTAAAAACTTCAGTGTATTTTCTTGCCTTTAATGTATTAGTACAAATGATGAAGTTTAGCTAAGAAATGAACAGAGACAGTTCTAAAAACAAAAAAAAAATGTATATACATGTGGAGAATTTACACCATAAGTTACAACTCCAAGCTTTAGAGTGGTAAAAATTAACTTTTGTTTTAAGAAAATGTGGAGAAGCCCATAATCAAATGAAAATAATTGAGTCAATTGTCTGGGCTTCCTTTCATATTTAAAACTACTATAAATCAATATTATGATTTAATATTACAAACTCATATAGAACACATTTAAAGCACATCAAAGTCTCAAAGTATATAATGCTGTATTCATATGACCTATTCAAATTCAGTTTCCTACCTAGAGACATTGTGATGTAGGGTGAACAACAGGCATGGATTTGGGAGTCAGACTGACCTGAATTCAAATTCTGACGTGCTTATCATATTTGTATCATTGGCAACTTCCTTAACCTCCTGGAATCTATGTTATTATCTCTAAGATGGGACATAAAACTGGTATGAGAATTACATGAAACAACAGAAAAAAAGTGCCTCTCCATCATCTCAATTTAACAGAAATTTAATAAATGTTACTTTCTTGCTTCCATCACATTTTCCCCCACCACCATGTGGGAATCAATCTATTTTCACATATATCTCAGAAAATGTAAAGAGAAATTACTTGTGTGTCCATGGACATGATATTGAGAGTGAAGGATATTCCCTCTTAAGCCTTGAGTAGCACAAGTCTGAGCTTCCCTTTCATTTCAGATAGATCTGTCTAGAATGGACAAAGTGACAGATATTAGTTAATTTATTTGCTATTTATTTAACAAATACCAAGCCTTATATATGTGAACAAACATATATACCAGGCACTTGAGATACATTCCAGGCTGTGACAGACTTAACCTTGAAAAGCACTTAGCAGGGCTTGTTCCACAGAAAGGTTAACATATTTTATTTAAAAACCAAATTTAGGGGAACATTTTTAAAGTTGCTTTACTTTGGAGTTTTCCAGAACCAGTGATGTGCTTGGGGACGTAGAACGCAATGTTTATATTTAACCACTGGACCTTTTCATCAAGGAGCATATCAATACACTTCTCAGAGCATACTTTGGGAAGAACAGACATATAGTATAACTGTAAGAATTCTCCCGTCCAGCTGCTCTTGCAAGACTTCAGAGGAGGCAGAATGGATAGTAAGTTTTCTCCCCAACACCACTGAGCAGCTGTTACTTCAGCCCTACATGTTGTGCTACATGTCTACTGTGAGAGAGCTGCGGGCTTTGGACCCAGCCTAGACTAGAAATTGGATTCTCCTGATTACCTGTGTGGTCATGAGCAAATTGTGAATGCTCCTTGATGTTCATTTCCATGTCTATACAGTACAGAGCATAATAACAGTTTCCCCCGGGGCTCTTGTGAGAATAAATGTGATAATATAGGGAAAGTGCCAGGCATAGAGTAAAAGTGGAACTAACAGATAATCTTCCCCTTCCCCCTTTTTCTATGCTAGACTTTATTATATCCTGGAAAGCACAATGCAACCAGTCAGTGATAAATACATCCTGCTGCCTTGGAAGCAAATACGTGGGCTTCATCATGTATACTTCCCCTATTATTTTTGCTTGCCGTTTTGTACTCGCTGCACTTATGCTTTTCAGCAAGAAATGTTGAGATAGAATCTTCGTCTTGTCTGACGAAGATATCCTGGCTGCTTTCTGAGAGAAGCCATTCTTATACCTGCAGGTTAATTATTTAGAGTTGTACATTTTTACCACATCAACCAAACATTACCTTGCTCTACCTAAAATTTGGCAAAATCCTCCAAATTCTCTATCCCTGATACTCTCATGGTCAGGAAATTTTTAAAAATGTTTTAATGATGTTGAACCCAACATTTCATACACCCTGATGCAGTGTTTCAGAGTCAAAATAAAATTTTTTATTGTACAATCATTACTATAATCCATGTTTGTCTACAAATAGTTGAAATTTACTTCTCAGTGAAAAATAAATCTGAAGTAATCATGTGAAATATAACTCTTCATGTACATTATATTATATATCAGATTGCAAATAATATATAATTATACATAATATAATTTATAATACTCCATTCATTGGGCTTATCAGAGAATATACTGTTCCAAACAAGTGACCTTTCATGGAAATGAAGCTGAAAGTTAATGCACTTTCTACTGCACTCACCCCAACTTTCTTAGGAAGGAGTTCTAGAAAGCAGAAAAGAAAATTAAGAAATGTGAAGACAAGATTTAGGTCCACATCAGAAATTTGGAATAATGTAGACAGCATGGCTAGAGATTAGGAGGACTGGGAGCCACATCCCCACCAAGGCAGAAAGAGCAGCTGTAACCCCTCTTCTCTCCACCCTGTTCAAGTGCAGGCACCACAAGACACTGGGGTGTGGTCTTCCACAGCAGAGGCAGAGCTGCATGCACATGGGTAGGCTGGAGAGGTTTGGAGAAAGAGGCTTTGAGACTAGAGGTGTCTTGGATTAGAAAATTTTGTGGCTTTTTAGTCTATAGGCATTGACCTGAAATGGAAAGGTGTGAGGACATTTGATCTGAGGAGTCTTTCAGGCTTAGTGTGAGCTTTGGGGGTATCTACAGGCCTTTCGAATATGTGAGGAAGAGTCTCGGAAAAAAGAAAATAGGAAATTCAATGATGGCTCCAATCATTGTCATCGGCTCCAATTTTAAAAGAAAGGGGAGTAAAAAGAGTTTTGACATATTCTTCTGGTTTGTTAAGCTGGCTCTTCAGGGAGGGAAAGGAAATCTTAATTCAGGACCAGAGCTCTGTGTATCTACCAGAATACTGCTTGTGCATGCCCTAGAAATTGATAAGGGTAAGGAATTCCAACACATTTCATTATTTTAGAGGCACAACATTTATAATTTAACTTATCTGTTTCCTTGACTTAAAGATAAAAACAATCTAACCTGATTTTAACAGCATAATGACCATTACAAACACTGATTCCTATTTTAACAGGGGCCTTTAAGTAGGCTGACCAGATATACTATTTTAAATGGGACAGAAAACAATGGACAATGGTACTGTCCCATTTCAAACAGTACGTAGGATCAGACTAATCTTACTGGGTTAAATTCAAGGTGTCAGTAAGCTGACCGACCTTACGTACCATTTGAAAGTGGACGGTACCATTGCTTTCTGTCGTGTTTCAAATGGGACATCTGGTCAGCCTACTTTTAAGGCAGTAAGAAATAAATTCTCTATCAAATGTTTCCAAGCTGTCTACATTTTTGTTTTGTTTTTGTTTTGTTTATCTTAGTTCTTGGACTCGGTTATTATGTCTGGTGATTATAAGTATTTCTAAAATTGGAAACTTTGCTTTTTCCTTTTGGAATATTGATATGGTAGTAACTGGGAGAACAGTGAGGTAAATCAATTTCTCTTCTTTTTTGCATGTAAGTTAGCTAAAATCACTATGTTTGACATCATGATTATATCACATCCTACTCATTGAATACCTTTTTCACTAGATTCCCTAGTATCATTTAATCTCAGCCAATTTACCCTTCTCTCACCATCATGCAATCAGCTTCTTTGTTTTTATAGGTCATACCTTCAGCACGAAAGGGTCTTTCACCTTATAGCTATAAATCTATGTTCTTTATTCACTGCCATTCTGGATTTAAAACTCATTCTCTACAAGAATGTTTCTATAATTAAGCCTATCCATTCTAATAACCTCTATATTTGATATCCCTTTAACATTTATGTTAAATCAATAATAATTTGAATGAATTATATATTTACCATGTACCAGACACTGTTCTAATAACCTTAGTGCACTATTTCATGTAATCCTACGTAGATTCTTTTACAGATGAGGAAACTGAAGCACAGAATGGTAATATAACTTATCCAAGACAAAAAGTTAGACAATCATGAATCTCTATTTCAATCTGACCAATCTGACCCCAAAGTCCACATTCTCAGCAACTAAGTAATTAGCGCACTATCTTCTTTTATATAATAAGATATTTCATAGTCTCATGTCAGTTCCAATATCAATGTCATACATGGTTTCTGCAACTAGATTATAATATTTTTGAGGAAAAGAAGCTTGAATGCCTCTATTTACATCATTAAATTTAATACAATTGTCTGTTCATAACAAACCTTTGATAATTGTTCTTTAACAAATTCAGCAGTTCATTGACTAACATAACACATTTTTCCTGACTCGTTTTCCAATTATCTATACCAGAGTCTTCTCCTGGGCAAGGCAAAAAACAACTATGATTTATTTCTACTGTAAAAATGACTCTGATGTCAGCATGTAGAGTTAATGGATGAAGATCTGAAGTCATTCTGTATTGTCTTCTGGTCAACTCTCTCATTCCTCCAAAAGACATTCTGAAGCAGGCTTATAATGAGTATCAGTTGGTAGATGACAATAATCTTGAAAAGAAACAAATGAATTAACATTTTAACATACAAACCAAGTATCTGCCAAGTACTGTATTCAGTATACATATTTTTGCCATAAATTCCCTTGTTTGTAAAGGACCAATGCCAAATTTGTTTACTGTCAGAATTTTCAGGTATGTGTCTTTGAAATCCATCATGCAAAGAAAGGCATGAAGGGTAGAAAATGAGCTCAGCCTGACTCCAATAAATATACATGAAATACACTGTGGGAAAAGTTACTATGAAATATAAAGACTTTACATGGATTGTACTTTAATTTATATATATTTCAATGTCAAAAAGTTATATCAAACATGGAAAAAGATTTATTTATATGTTATATAAAATGTTTTATAATCTATGCTCAATTACATATAGGAAATACCTACAAATTGATAAAAATATCAATTTCCCTGTAGCTAATAAGCAAAAACATGAAAAATTTACAAAAGTGGAAAAATAATTAGTAAATAAACGTGTGATGAAAATATTTAACCTTGATAATGAACAAAGAAATATAAATTAAAACACTAATAAAATACTGCATTATACCTATTAAGTTATAGAGAAAAAATTAAGTGAACAAATTCTGGTAGGGCTATGGTGAACTGGTATACATAAATTGTTGAGAGGATATAAACTTAAAGAATTCAGCAATACTTACCAAGAGTAATAAAAATGCACATATTTTAAAGTAGAAACCATACACATAGTAAATTACACTAAGAAAATAATTCACAATATAACATTTTAAAAAATATTTACTAATTAAAATATTTATGGTAAAAATGAGAAATAATCAAAAATAAAACAACAGGAATCTTGAGCATCAATTTGAGAGGCTATTATCCAGACAATTTAAAATATAATATTGATCCCTCTAACTATATCGTACTAGTTACAAAGCTTAAAGCTCAATACAAAATTATACTTTAACTATAATTGTAACTATTCTTAATATGAATTCAACATAAATTAGTACTATAAGAAAAAAATGAAAACAGTTGATAAGAATGAGGTAGTAAAATCCTATCTAATTTGTCTTTTTTCTGTATTTATATAATCATCATTATTTTTTCTGATTATTGTTCATTACAAAATAAATAGACATCAATAAAAAATAGTATCTTCAAATATTGTTTGCAGTTTTCAAAATAACTCTGACTATCCTATTAGCAGGCAAAAATAATTCAAATTTGCCTCCTATATTATAGGACTACATAGTAATAATGAATCAATAGATTTCACAGAAATGTATTATACATTTTTTGTAAATATTAAAAATCAAATATTTAAATATCAGATATAAACATCAGCTCAAACCAGGATGATAATGGGTCTTACAAAACTGAATGAAAACAGCCAGTGTGGATGGCCTAGTGGTGAAGAGTATGGTCTTTAGAAAGGACACAGTCCTCTTTCTAAAGTCCAGTTTTCACAGAACATATGAGGTGGTTCATGAAGATGAATGAAGACAAGGAATAGAAGTACAGCTTCTGGCACATAGTAAGTGGTCAATAAAAATAAGGATTTATATAATATACACCAGACTTTAGTGTAAGAGGCATGAAACATTTATTATTCCATTTATTATTCTAACATACTCTTAAAAAATTAGCTTTAAAAAGCGGCCTTCCTCTGACATGACCTTACTCTGGACCCTCCTTGCGTTAAGGCTTAATGCATAACACTCCATCAGATTCTTTCCCTGGAACACTTACTACTTATCAGTTCACTCCATCACTTCCTATTGATTGAGCATTGTCAAATCTCATTCTTCCTTCAAGTATTATTCTTGTTTTTGTGTATCTTCCTTCTTTGAGTAAACATCAGACAAATTTCCTACAGAGAGGTACACTGTGCTGTATGTCTTTTCATCTGCCAATGATTAATTCGTCCATATTGTCTGCCATTGGGTGATTGATTTATTTCATCAGAGTGCCTATTACAGTAAGCATAGAATACCAAAGATTGCAACTTAGTAGAATGGGTGATTTCTGCCCCACAGGAATGTTTTGTATGGTTGAAAAACATGAAAACCATATTCAAAAATCTATAATACCACATGCAAGATAAAAATGTTAAAGATCTATAATAATTAAGCTATCACGATGTAGTATGTGAATGATTGCCATATGACTGAAAAATATTTGGAATTCAGAAAAGGGAAAAGTCACAGAAGAATGGATGATGGGGGAAAGGAGTCACAGAAAAGGTAAAATTTGAGTAGAACTTGAAAAATGTTGTGAAAAGGTGAGAAAAGAGTCTAGACAAAGAGCAAAGTTTGACCAAAACCCCAGGAAGAGAAAAACCATGACACATTCTGGGAAGAGTGAGTAAACAAGTCCGGCCACAGTAAAAGGTTGAAAAGGACACGTCAAAACAAAACTCAAAGTCCACACACGTTTTGTCATGTGAAATTGATATACACATAAGCAATCAAAACTATCCCTATACATTTTAGCTCGTTGTTTTAAACTGTACCATCGGTGGCAGTAATACTTACCACTAAGGCCCACAATCCAATACGAAGCAGATTTTCAGCATACATGTTCCTTTATTTCAACAAGAATAATAATAACTCATGACTGTTGAACATTTTCTTCATACCAGATAGTGTGCTGAGGACTTTATATTTATTATTATATTTAAATTAAATTAATTCTGTCCTATGATAAATAATATTTCACAGATGAAATTACTATATAAAAATACTATATACTCCTATGTTAGAGTACCTCACCCAATGTGACATGATTAATGTCACAGAGGGGATTCTTTCTCTAGGTTTTTTCTGTGCTATGTGTCCCTCATATGTCTCATAGTTTCCGTCATTCTGCATTTTCTCTTTTCTGTTGTAGTCTGGATACAGTGTTGTTTGTTTGTTTGTTTTTAATTGGTGCCTGGTTTGTTCTTTATACAGGTACAGTCTTGATCAATATAATGTAGTTTCAATTAGCTGAAGTAGTTTCCTTACTACTTATAATCACTAACAGTATATTGATATACTAATTTCAAAAAGTTCTTGTAATTAAAACATTTTTCATAGGATATAATAAAATTATATTTACTAACTTTCCCAGTAACATAAGCCAAAAATAAAAAACTATTCAGTAGAGGCAAAACGAAACCAACTTAACTGATTTATAACAACCATTAATACTACATCATTGCACTGTGTCTCACATAAAGTGGGAGGTAAGATTGGAAAGGCGAATTGAAATGTCTAGTTATAGAGGGTGAATATTACATTTGAGCCTTAGAGAATCCTTAAAAAAAATTTTGAGTGGGGCAGTGAAATGCTGAAACCAATATTTATGAAGATAAATGTGGTGTGAGTATGCAGGAATTAGAGGAGAAAGATACTAACAGGTAAACTTCTGGAAGATTATAATCCTGAACTGAGTGTGAAGGACATTTTAAAAAGATAGAAGCAATATCATTTATGATATTGGATATTCGGCTTAGGGCCAAGACAGAACATAAGAATCTACCAAAACATTATTAGCATGTCACAATTATACTCATAAACCGAGAAGACGTACACACGCACCTTATCTTCCGGTTTAGCAGTCAGTTAGGAAGCTTCATTCCTGTGCATTTAACATCAACTTGCATGCGGAAGTGTCTTCCATCAGGTCCCTGCTCTGGAGCTCATGGATCTGACAGTACTCCTCCTCTTTTAACACACACACACATACACACAGGATCTGTAGTTTTGTGTTTCATGTAGTTTCTCCAACAAAAAAAAGACAATTACCTCATTTATTACCCCAGTATACCACAGCTGCTGTATCTTCATCGTCTTACCCACTCTTTAAAACAAGCCTGTGTACAAAATGATTATCCTTATATTACAGAAGAAACTGGGGCTCAGAGAGGTTAAGGGAATTGATCACATACCAGAACTGGAATAAACAGAGAAGGGGATAGAAAAAGAGAAAAGCCCAAAATAATGCTTTTTATTTCAATAACATTTTTCTGTTTACAAAACATATTCACATTCCTTATTTCTTTACATCCTAAAAATAATTCTGTTATCAATGGAAATAAAATTTTTTAGGGACAGCTTCTTTGAAGCGGTTAGGTCTACACTTAGGTATGACGATATCTTTCTTCCATAATGTTGGCTTCCCTGTAATTGGCAAGATCTCTACTTCCCTAAAAGTTCATGGAGAATGCTCTGCTTTATTCCCCTCTCCTCTCAAAGAACGTGCACCACAGGTTTACCTGAAGTGATTCTTTCAGAAGGCCCAACTGAAATTTCTTACCAAAGTATGACTATCTTTAGCCTAATATCTTCAGATACAAAAATATCTAGTAAATTCTGGGAAAAAAAATCCTAACATTATTTATCTTCTCTTTAAAGTCCAGAAAGTTGTTTTAGTATTTCCTTCCAGACTGTGTGTTTGTTGGGGGAAGGGAGGGGAGTTACTTTCACCACACCAAACATGAGGGTGAAAATTTGAGAATGTTGCACCAAGTTACTAGCTGTATCTTGTTAATAAATATCTGCACAAAGCAGATAATGGTTTTTACATATTTTACATATATTTGCCCCAGCTCACCAAAATGATTGTCTTCAGAGCTTATGTTCATTATTCCTTTACTGTATTCCCCTGCAATTGAGTTCTCTGAATAAATACAAGGGTTGAGTTACAATTAAAAATAATGACACTCCGCTGGGCCAACTGTTCTTACATGCAATTAAAGGGTGTGGGCTAATTGCAGGAGCAGAGCTTGGAGATTTTTTCCCCCATTTTGCTTCACTTTGATTGGTGGACTGGCACTTTAAATAAAGATTTCGGGTCTTCCCTGAATGAGAGACACAAAGCGAGTCCCAGGCACACACAATCCAGAAAAAAATTAATCATCTTTTCTTAGAACTATCTTGGTTGGCATCACCAGGCCCTGAGAGCACAGTGCAGGCCAGCATTAAAGGTAAAATGTGATTTTATGATTTCCATGTGATTCCTGTAAGTTCTTTTTTCCTATCTCCAGAAAGCTTTTTTAAAGAGGTTTTATCTTCATTTGTCACCAGAAGCTGAATAATAGATATTGTAAACCATTAGCATGTTGCAGAGAAGACATGCCTAATTCCCTTCCAGCTACAGAAAAAGACTTATCTATGCACTCTTTTTTATTGTTTGTGATTATTAGTGACAGTCCCTAGTTTATAAAAGTATTAGAAATGAGCAAATCTCTTGGCTAGACATTTCCATTAATGTAAGACTAAAGAGACTTTGAACTTATAAAATAATTTTTAAAAGATAATCTAGTTCAGAAAAAGGAAAACAATTTTGAGATTATTTTCCACTACTACCATAGAAAATTTAAATATTAAGTTCATTCTTATTTTAAAAATGTAAGTTCGGGCACAATCTTCTGGGTAAGTGAAACATAAAATGATATACCCCACATATCTGTAAATAAAATTTCATTATGAAATGTCTGTATTACTTTTCAAAACTTAACTCTGGAAGGAAATGGAGTATAAACTCCTATGGATGATATTGAATAGACCCAAATGAAGTATAAACTCCAATAGATACTGAATAGACATAGTGGAAGGGATTTCAAATGCATCATTCATTTAATGAAATGAAACACAGCAGTTAAAGAATATGTGTGAAGGTTGTACCTACATGTTTATTTAGGTTGTAGTTTTGTAAACAAAAAAAAAAATACTTGAATATTTTTTATTTGTTTGTCAATTCTTTCTTAAAACTAGTAAATACAAATCAGTTGTTCAACACCATTTATTTCTTTGTTATTGTTTTGAATGGACTCATTTGAAATATTGTCTTTTAACCATTTTAAAATAAAAATTGATCTGATTTAATTCTCCAACCTAACTCTGTTTCAGATTCCACTTTCAAAATGAAAGACCTGATACTGATCTTGTGCCTCCTGGAAATGAGTTCTGCGGTGCCGGTAAGTCAGTGCTCTAGAACGTGTCCTAGAAGAGACAATGTCAGGCACCAAATGACACTGGAGGACGTGGGCTTAGAGTCTATGCATGTACATTTGTATTAATCTAGTGGTCTAGTTACCACTGAGCCAAAAGTCATAGTTGCCCAGACATCAGTCTTATCATCCAAACCAGTAAGTAATACATATAATTTTTCTATTCCAAAAGATAATTAAAATATTCCAAAGACAATTTCTATATCTTATTCCATTCATTAAAAGATACAAGATTTATGTGGTCTCCACGTGCCATAACACGATTTTATTATCAACTGCTCACTACCATTGTAAAATTGAATTTAAAAAAAGTCTCCAAAAAATACATTTTCTTCATTTTAAAAGAAAAAAATATTAATCAAATTACTATGGTTATAAAACTGAGCTAATTGCATTTGAAACTGTAATTAACCAACAAATCTGCCTTAAAGGGTAGATATTGTGTGACTGAGAGCTGAAGTTTCTTTAATCAAAACATTCCATGGCAATGGGGCTAATTATATGTTACAGTCCCACACTTGGTCCACTCTTTCATACATTAAAATGATCTCACATAAATACAATTTCCTTTATGCACTAAAGTACTCCAGCCAACAGTATGTGATTCTGTTTTCACGAGGTCTTCATTCAGCTGCTATACACATTTGGCAAATACAGACAGAGTACCTGCCATGTACCCAACAGTGTGCTGGGCAATGAAACACGGAAGTAACGATGACGTGGTCTCTTGTCTTGAGGCCTCAAGTTCAATGGCCTCAAATGAACTCTAAACTTTCAATCCCTTGAGGGAAAGAGTTAACTTCTTAGGCTTCTTAAAGTTAAATGTTTTGGAGAAAAAGGATGAAAACTGATTATAAGGATAAAAACCCTTAATTCTACAAATAAAAAGTTTCTATTCCATTACTCAACATGAATTTTAAGTGAAAGAAAAATTGAAGCTGCCACCCTAGCTTACCTTTGTATGATACTAACATTGGAGTCAGCCTCAGTCATCCATCATAGCTTGACACTCTTAGAACCTACACTGGTCCCCATCTGTGTCATTTGAATCCACTGAGGAACAGGGCAATTAATTGCCTAAGATTGCTGCTGACTGCCTGCCAAATCAGATAGATGTTCTTCACTTACTTACACATGGGGAATGTATCCCCTTGCCTACTTACGTTCACGTAATACCGTTCTTTAATTCATGACTTGAAGCAGATGGAAAGCCAAGTATACTTTGTCCTATAGTTAAATCTGTTCAAGATATCTTGGATAATAAATCAAATGGTGGCCTCTCAGATGTACTTTCTATTTCCAGTGACCAAGGAATTTCTCACCAGCGAGAACTCAAAATTATTCTTGCTTCCATTTAGATGTTTCCTCAGCAACGTGGGACACCAGGCATGGCTAGTTTGAGCCTGGAGGTATGTATGGTCAGAGCATTTACATTTAATTTTTACATTTGTATGTTCCGGATAAGCGAGCAACATGATGGGCTGTGTCTCAGCTTTCCTAGTCAGATGTCAGCGGCTGTGCAGTTCGAGAGATTATCACATTAATTAGAGTCTCGTCTTATAATGTTACTGGAATTTTAAACTATGATGTGTTTTAGTCTTTAGAATGTCATCTCTGTGTGAATCAAAGCAATACTAATATTCAATACATAATTATATTTTATATACATTAGCACAACTGCTGCACTAATGTAATTACTACATTAATTAAAACACATTGTTCTGAAGTCACAAATGGTTTGTATTTAGTTCTTCTCATTATAGTATCTTATATGACAAACTGCCCATGAAGATTTACCTTACGAAATTTAGTTTATTTTTATGAACACCTGTAAATAACATTAAGGTATGCTATGGTGCCTGTTGCATAACCTACGTTAGTCTCACTGCACTTCTCTTAACTAATATATACCCTGTTTAGAAAACTCCCAGCAAAATAGATATGTTTTACCATAAAATAGAAAATATTGACAGTTTCAAATACAAAAATATTTATGAAGGGGGTTCCCTGTTGGTGTAGTGGCTGGGCGGTGGCATTCTCAATGCAGTGACCTGGGTTCAATTCCCAGCCAGGGAATGACCCCAAAAATAATAATTTATGAAATTAAAATTTTTTCACAAGACCTTCCAAAATTTATTTGTAGCACCACAATCTGATGGCAATCAATACGTATTTTGGCTACGTACTTATTTCACATGGAATCTAATTTCACTGAGTTATTTTTTTCTCACTTTTTAGCTTAAATTTAATTCAAAGCACTCTAAACCTCTTCCCATTAAATTGAAATTGACTTTCCATAGAATTTTCAATATTTTTTAAAATTCTTTTTATTTTTAGACTTATTTGGGGTGACATTGGTTAACAAGAATTACATAGATTCCAGGTGTACAATTATACAGTGCCTCATCTTTGTGTTGCATTATATGTTCATCACCCAGTTTCTGTTCTCTTTCCATTACCATATATTTGGTTCCCCATCCCTCCTCTCCCACCCGCTCCCTAATTTGCAGTATTTTTGGCAATCTCTCCAGATGACATTTTCCCCAATGTCTTTTAAGTTTCTTATTGTAAGGACTTTTTTATTTTGGAAGGAGGTGAAAGTTGTTTTATTTTGTTTTGTTTGCCTGCTTTTTTAAATCCCTCTTCAAGTTGAATTTTAAAAGGCAAAGGAAGGTAAATGGGTGGGAAAGGGTCAATGAAGCAATGTCCCCAGGATTACGTTTCAGTTGAATGACCTATTTTCTCACATTTCAATGTGACCTCAATTAAATGATGCTTTCTCTCTTTTAATTAATGAGAAAAATACTTTTTCCCATTAATTAAAAAAATACTTTTTGCAAGCTCACTATTGTAATAGCAGAATCACACTTAACATTTCCACTTTTCAGTGGTGATTTATATCTACTTCAATTTTATTCAAACTTGGTGCTAGTTAATAATACCATATGTTGAGAAATCAGTTATGTTATACAGAAAAGGAACATGTGGTAAACACTAACCCACTTTTTTTTTCTGTAGACAATGAGACAGTTGGGCACCTTGCAGGGATTAAACATGCTTTCTCAGGTAACCTTATTTTTAAATATTTCTTATTGCAGAAATTAAAGGTGGTAATGGTAGTGATATCAGCAATAGCATTGTCATTTGTAAAATATGTTTGTGAACAGACAATATCTGAAACATTAGAAGAACAAGTGAGTAATTGAAATTACCTAAAACAAAATAAGATCCTGGGATAGGTTAGCAAGGGAAAATAAAAACACTATTAAATTTTATTTAGTTAAAAATAATCTCTTTTTGTCATGATTGACATTATTATACAGACCAAACTATGAGTACTTAAAAGGCTAAATCTCAAACCAATTTATGAGAATATTGCAGTCTGACTCAGAATTGAATGTAAGTCTGTTGAAATAGAGTATTTATGTATTCATATTAATTAACCATATCACTCTTACTGTTGCTATCTCTACATTTTCTACAGATTTTTTTTTAGAAAATTACAACCAAGTTTAAGCTAATCTTGAAATATAAACCTTTCTCTCTCCCTCTCTCTCATCTCCATGTCTTTAGTATTCAAGATTTGGCTTTGGAAAATCACTTAATTCTTTATGGATGCATGGTCTCCTCCCACCCCATTCTGCTTTCCCATGGATGAGACCAAGGGAACATGAAACTCAACAGGTAAGTTGAGTTTAGAATATCTAACTTTAAAAGCTTCTCCTACTTACCTTCTCTAAATTGTCATCACACGCTATCTACAGACAGGTAAGGGTAATGAACAAAAAATTATGTAAATACCAAGTAAATCAAAATTTAAAACTACTATGTTTTTAGTACTTTGGAAATTTGAATATTTATTTCACATAGGAAGATACAGCCTCCAAAATATGAGACCTATGTTAAAAATATTAGCAATAACAATAGCTAAACTATGCTTAAAATGGAAACAGGCTAAATCCTGGGCAATTCTCATTTTAATCAAGGTTTCTCAAGTAATTATTCAAAAGCACATTTTAAATGATAACTAAAACATCATGAACCCTAAAGCAATCAATAAATACTTGGATCAGTTAGCCATTATTTATTAGATGCCTTAGTAAATATATAAATCAAATTGTAGATTGGGAGTGAAAGTGAAGACATTCAAGAATGGCTCTAAGGCTTATAAAATTTCAGATCTGATTGGGAAATAAAACAACACACATGCTACATTGTGAGGTATAAATAATAAATAAGGATTATGTAATGAAAGCCATAGGAGTTTGGAGATGGGCAATGGTTGAAGAAGAGAAACAGAGCTAGAGTGTTGTAACACTTTCAGGCCACTTTGAGGAGCTTGCAATCAATTTGAAAACAATAGAAAGCCATTCACCACAGATAATTTCAAAGAAGAGGCAACAAAGCATGGTTGTTTTAACAGGAACTTTTCATTCCAGATGGCCTTCCACACAGACAGCATTGCCCACCAAGCCACATTTAGTGGGACAGTAAATTATGTTAATGGTGACTGTTTCTCCATTTAATTGTTTACAAAATGGACTGCATGATGCAGAAATGAGATTGGTATTTTATTTAATTACCCTTTCTTCTGTCATTAACTCAAAAAATACATTAAGTATCCATCATCTGCCAGTCACTTGTTAAGAGCCATGTTAAGTCCTGGAGCTATAAAAATAAATAAGATGTGTTTTCCTCAGTTGACTGAGGAACAAAGATTTATAAAAATAATTGTAATCCAGTCAGAAAGTGGTAAAATAGAGATACATCGTGGCAACTATGAGAGGAGGAAACAACTCATTCTACCAGAAAGTTCGCATAGCTTCCCATTCTCATGAGCAGATGACTCGCTTTTGAGCAGAAAGCTCCCCAAGCGCTTTTGTTTTAGAATTCTAGACACCACAGTTGAGTGAGTCGTTACTTCCTGACACTCCTTCCAAATTTCTCTGCAGTACGAATACTCTTTGCCTGTGCATCCCCCACCTCTCCCATCGCAGCCATCCCTGCAACCTCAACATCCGGGACAGAAACCTTTCCTCCAGCCCACTGTTGTAACCGCGATCCAGGGCACAGCCCAGAAAGGAGGACCTCAGCCTCCCGTGTATCAGGGACAGCGGCCCCTGCAGCAAGCAGAGGGGCCAGTGGTTCAACAGCAGGTGGCACCATCAGAAAAGCCACCAAAGGAGGAGGTAACTCTTTTCTCTAACGTCAGACCAGGGTGTCACCCACTAACTTAATGAAAGAAGCCTAATTTGCAGAGCACATTTAACTAATCAAAGCTTTCAGGCAAAAGCATGAAAATAAAACTATGGTTTTAAGCATTGACATATCTGATAGTAGAACTTAAATATCCATTCCTATCCTTAGCCATCTGAGATGGAACATGTACTCTAAAAGATCCTGTGCCTATAAAATTTGATTTCTGAGCTGCAAAAGATTAAAGCTTTCAGAGGAAATAGGGGAAGATCAGCAAGGGCCAGGGTCCTTGGAAAGGACTAAGAAGAGAGATTGACTCCTCAGCATTGCAAGTAGTATTTGGCATTGTTATTGCTCTCCCTGGTAGTAGGGAAGATAACTATGCAAAAGTATCTTGTAATAATGTAGAGGAAAGAGTGATGGATAGAAAAGGAAGGTACCATGTAGCTACCACACTGCAGACACTTAACATTCCCCTATATCATCCTGACTACAGTCGTATAAAGACAGATATTATTGTCCTTTTTGAAAAGAAGACAGATTTCGAGAGGTTACAAAATTTTTCCAGCATTACACAAAAATTAAATGACAGAGTCAGAATTCAAACCAACCTGGCATGCTGATTTAATTCTAAAACTTACTACTTTCTCCTCTGCATGACAGTGAATCCACTATAGACACGCTCTATCTATCCCCCTGCTCGTGAACTTGAGTCATGTCAGTAAATGGCAATGGTAATTTTTTAGTTTGTACCCGTAAGACTACTGAAAGTAAAAATCAGGAAACTCATTTGAGATTGTTTTATCATATTTATAAATAAAAGTGTGTTTGGTTCACTTTGTCTATTTTGGTAGTATGGTAATTTTAGTATTAATCTGTGTTGCAGCTACCAGGAATGGATTTTGCTGGTCCACAAGTTCCATCAGTAAGTATATAGCTCAATGAGATTTTCTTGGGAAATACTTCTATACTTTAAGAAAGAGGAGCAAAATTTTAAATCTTCCCATTTATTATGAGTATGAAATATAACTAGTTCCTCTGTTTTTCCTGAATATTAAATACTTCTTTGTCCTATAAATACTTCTGAAATTGTGTTTCATATAACTCTTAGAAATGGCCATAATGGGAGATTTGCCTGTGTTGTAGCAAATAAGAATTACTTATTCTGTTTTCTACCACTTAAAGATATTTTCAATAGCCCGTTTAATATCTCAAGGACCACTGCCACAAAATAAACCATCTCCAGTAAGTTTTTTAAAATACTACTTACCTGTTTGTAATTTACTTAAAAGTTTCCCTTAGAAAAGGCATTTTGTGGTGATTATTGTATTTATATTTAGCTTTTTCCAGGAATGTTTTACATGTCCTATGGAGCAAATCAATTGGTAAGTTTATATTTTATAAAGTATCATTTTCAATTAAATGTTATCTTAAGAGCTAACACTATAAAATCCAAGCTCCCATAATAAATTTCATATTCTCTGAATGCCTAAATTAGCAACTGAAATGGCATGGAGGCACACTTCCTATTTTAACAATTCTGGCCACACACACATACACACACACACACACACACACACACACAGAGCATTAAAGAAAATTACATTTTCTATCTGAATTATCCAATTGGCTACATTTATTCAATAATGGCTCATCTTCCCACTTTATAAGGAGAAACTAAATGACTCATCTCTTGAGTAGATACAGCAGGAGTCAGATGATTTATAAGATGACCTAGTGTTTTGTTTGTTTTTTTAACAGAATGCTCCTGCCAGACTTAGCCTCATGAGCTCAGAAGAAATGGCGGTGAGTATTAACTTCAAATTCTTCTGAAAATAATGGCCAAGGGATAACAGTCACTGATGACTGGCTGCAAGAGACATTGACCTTGAATGTAGCCAAACATACAGCACAGGACTCCAAAACCAAAAGCTTGACTCTGAAATAGCATGTAAAGATTTCATCATGTTTCCCATAAGGCCATTCCTGAGTGATGATCATTCTCATATGTACATTTTTGCCCCACTTCTTGCATATGAGGAAAGGAGAAACCTCACTTGAAAAGTCACTGAATGGCAAACACCATAAAGCAAAAAAGGATATATGTGGTTCAACACAAAGTTCCTGTTCTTTCTCGGATCATTTAACCCCTCAAAACAAATTCAACAGCATCAAAAATCATTTATACTTCAAAACTGAAAGATCAAAAGAAAAAAGAAAGTTAAAGTTTAAAATTTGATTACTATAAATTTCAAAATATGTTAATTCAAATATTCTTATTCTGTTGTCATTATCCAAGCATATTATAATTTTAAAATGTGAGATCAATAGGCTCATACAATTTGACTTTTTCTATCAGAAATTTCTTTGTTACCTCTGCTAACCCACACTGAATTAATAACAAATCATTATCAACTACAAATACTATCAAATTAATAACTACAAGTACATGCTATCACTGACAAAAAATTTGCATCTTAACATTGAGTGCTTTCTGTTGAGTTAGACACATAGAAAAATATGACAGAGACCAAATAAATGTTTCTTGTTTTTAAGGATTTTACAGTTTAATCACTGGAAAAGATCAATATGAGATTTGAGAATGTCAAAATCATGTGATAAGGGTATCAGAGCTCTAGGGGAGGGAAGGGAGCGGGGCAGTTAGCCCAGCCTAGGGTTCAAAGTGCCACCCCTGGAAGAGATGATGTGAAAAGCTGAGAGTGGAGAAGGTAAGACAAAAGTGTTGTATCTATATAACACCAACACAACTGGTTGAAGATTCAAATGTTGATCATCAGCTTATAATATTAATTTATCATGTTCTGCCTCATTCTCAAAAGCTTTTGCTATAGCTTATGAAAAACACACAATAAATGTAACACAAAATTTGAGGTTAGAATGTAAAATGCATCAAAGCTCTGAGGAAATGAGAATATAGAGATCCTAGTTACAAAGTGCTGCACAATTGCTATAAATAGCCCAAGATTTTAGTTTCAAAATTGTGGGCAGTAAGGAGAAAAAGAAAACATGGTCTGTTGTAGAATTCTGACCGTCCACAGGAAAAAATATTTCTATTCCTCCAGAGAAATCAAGCTTCTTTTTCTTATACATGTTGAGAGAGAGAGAGAAAAGGAGAGGGAAAGAGGGGAGGGGAGGGGAAAGAGGGAGGGAGGGAGGGAGGGAGGGAGGAAGGAAGGAAGGAAGGAAGGAAGGAAGGAAGGAAGGAAGGAAGGAAGGAAGGAAGGGAGAAAAAGAGAAAGAGAGAGAGAGAGGAGGGAAGGAGGGAAGGAAGGTCTTATATGGGGCTGAATTCATTTGGAAGATACTAAGAAATGTTATTGACAAGGTATTCCAAAACATCCCCAACAAACTCAGGGTAGATCAGTTTTTGTTTTTGTTTCGTTTTTTTTGTTGTTGTTGTTTTTGGGTTTTATTTTTATGATGCTATTGCCCATTTTAGCAGCTTATTTTTTTACTATTAAATTCAAATTGCCGTTTGCTTGTAGATTGGGTTCTGCCATTCTCCGCTTCTAACCTTCCTACCCGTTTCCACCAAGCGTGGCAAAGCGTCTCCATCTCCCTTTCACAGCAGTGGGCTCCCTCAGCCCAGAAAAGTATAGAACCCTCTCACTTACATTTCAAAGCAAGTGTGGTGAGAAACGTGCTTCCACAGAGCTGTCAGTTAATTCCCTGAACCCTATCGGTCTTTTCTGGTTGCTCAGTGAATCTCACCAGGTTTCATTGCATGGTATAGTGATAGTATATGATAATGGTGTCTTCGGTAACTGTTTTTTTCAGGGAGGCAGAGGAGGCCCCATGGCCTATGGAGCCATGTTCCCAGGATTCGGAGGCATGAGGCCCAGTCTTGGAGGGATGCCCCACCATCCAGGCATGGGCGGGGACTTTACTCTGGAATTTGACTCCCCAGTCGCTGCAACCAAAGGCCCTGAGAAGGGAGAAGGAGGTGCACAAGGCTCCCCCATGCCAGAGACCAACCTAGCCAATCCGGAAAACCCAGCCCTCCTTCCAGAGGTAGCGCCTGATGCCCTTGGAGGGCTTTTTGCTCTCCCTAAAGACAGTGTTCCCAGCCTGGCAATGGGCCCTGCAGGGCAGAGCAGGGGACCCCCCAGGATTACCCCAGCAGCCATTGACCCACTGATGACCCCTGGATTAGCTGATGCTTATGAGACCTACGGTGCTGCTGATACAACGACAGCCTTGGGAGAAACGACCATGGATACCACAGTGACCCCAGACACTCAGCAAACATTGATGCCGGGAAACAAGGCACAGCAGTCCCAGGTTATGCATGATGTGTGGCAATTCCAAGAGCCCTGAGAGCCCTGAGTAGCAGCTACTTTCTGTACACAGAAAGCTCCCCAGCATTGTCCCTATAGTACTATATCTTTCTGCAGCAAAGGCATTAAAAGTGCTAAGCATATATTAATAAATACAAGTGACTAGAAGTAGCGTAGGTTCCCTTCTTGCTTTCATTCTCTTATTAAAATAAAATATGTCGACTTCTCTGTGATTTAGAAATACTATTAATCTGTGCATTTGAAAATCACTGTTTCTTAGCTGTCTTGGGCATTACGGAATTTCTCTTACTAGCATGACTCTGTTATATCTAGAAAATGTGATATTACTTTGGAAATTTTTCACTAAGTAAAGGCATATAGTCTCAGAATTATATGCAATTTTATTCAAATGTTATTAAACAGGGATCGGTGGACAATCCCTAACTGATATCACTGGGTCTGGTATATTGGATTTAAAAGTCTCATTTGTAGAGTATTTTATTTAACCTAGAAAAACATCTAGCCTATTTTAAATAAAGAATTTTTCTCACTGAAAATATCAGGAATTACACGCTTATTATTTAAATGGTGACGAAAAGCATATTCATCCCCATCCTTTGCTACTCTTCAATCCATTTTATTTAACTCAATTGCTCTTTCATGGAAAGTTTCTTGAGTATACCTCCATGTTCTAAGCACTGGGTAGAGCAACAAGGACACAGTCTGGACTTTTCCTCAGAGTTTACAATGGCAATGAAGACAAGTAGACAGACAATCACAATAATAGCAAAAACAGCCACTCCAGGCCAAGCTCAAGTCCTTTATGTAGGTTGTCTCACAACAACACTGCAAAATAAATTCTCAACCCACCACATGTGTGAAAAGTGCTATGGAAAGGCCAAGCACAGGGTGCCTCTGAAGCCACAGAGAAGAGGACTTAACTCAACCTAAAGGGAATAGGAGGGGCTGGGAGGGATGAGACAAATTTTCTCAGAATAATATAGAAAGCATCTTCAGTATGAGGCCTCCAAGAGGAAGAAACACAAGAAGAGTTATATGGGCCTCATGTTAAAATTAACTTATCCCTTTGAACTTTGACCAGTTTAGTATGTATCAGTCAAGGCCATTTGTCTAAATCAAGAGGTTCCAAGGCCAGATACAGTATCCCTGAATAGTAGTTTATCTGAGGTCTTACACTGCACAGAACCCAGACTCCCCTTCCTCCCCTGTGGAGATTCAGGGGATGCAACCCAGGATAAGAGCCCTGAGATGCCTCTGGGCCTGGAATATTTCAGACACCTCAGCAGGAGCACACTGCTATCACCTATTGTCTGCCTCTCTTCAAGCCCCCACCCTGCAGCTAGAGCCAAAGGAGACATACAGGAGACTAAAATTCACTTTGTGTCTGTGGTAAATGTGTGAGGGTAGGACAATGACCACTGCAGCCAGCAGATGTCCACTGAGAACCACCTTAGCAATCCAGACAATTCTCCTAAAAGGCAATATGATAGAAGACATACAGACAGATCTGGGTCCAAACCTTGACATCACATCTAACCATCTATGAGTCCTTGGAATTGGGACAATCTCTCTGCTCTGTGTTTTCATTTCTATAGTGAAACTACAATCCAGTGCACCTCACAAGATTGTCGTGAGAACTGAATAAGGTATACGGATAAAATCGCTGAACCATAGCGTTTCCTTTTTCCCTACTGACTTTTTCATAGAGAAAACCTAGCAAAACAGCAGCAGTAACAGTGGAATTATTCCCATTATCTGATGAACTTGTGCTTTTCTATTCATACTCCACACACTGTCCTGTTCCTTCTTGGTAATTCACAGGATGCATTTGTATGATGGCATATGCTGGTTTGCCTCTGCTGTTGGAAGGCTGGGCACTTAATAACGTTAATAGGTCAACTTTTACAAGGGAGGATACCATGTTGTTGAGACCTTGAATAACCTCTGCCCCTGCCACCATACACTTTAAACACTGGCCCATGGAGCAAACACCAGGGTGGCCAGGGAAAGAGGCTGAACATCACCCACAGGGCGGGGGAGAAGACATCTTAATTATTGAGAATTTCTCCATCTGGGCTTCCTTCTACTGGGCATTTACATGAGAAACAAATATTTTCATACCATGTCCCATTCTGAGAGTTCTATCTACGCAAATAACCTGTTTCTAGACTTCCTCATTACTAATCTTCCAATTTTATTCTTTCCAAGTCCCTGATCAGCTGACTGATCTAGTACTGATCCTGAGTCAGTATTAATCTGTATCTCAGACCATCTATCCTTTCCCACAAAATGAACAACCAATGTGCCTTTTTAAGTTCTGCCCCCTGAATGGATGTGGTGCATTGACTGTCCATTTCCGGCCAATGTCACAACACTACACAGAAATCTATGAACCAGGCACAGACTCTCTCCTTTCCATAGGTGGGGTAGCCACATAGTTGGTTCTCCAATCTGGACACTTGCCAATGAAAAGTGGCTTTGTGAATAATGAATAAATGTTGGACAACAAGTATAAACCAGTACTACCAAGGGCAAACCTGAACATCTAGTTATTCTAGTCATATGTAGATAAAGAGAAGGGCATCAAAGTTATAAAGAGGAAGTATATGGAAGTCTGCACCACTTGCTTGTGCAATTTATTTGAGCCTTCCAGACCTACTAAAGCCCTGTGTCATATATCACTTTCATTTACAGTGGAAGGCTATGGTGTATATTCAGTTTTATGGTTCAGTAAATTATCTATTATGATAGGCAACTGAAATAGCATAATCATTTAGCATCCCATCATCAGGCATATTGTCTCTATAAGGGTCCAGTAGCAAAGTAAAAACTACTTTTTACAAAGAAAACCTAAGGTTATGTGCTGTTACTCTCCTGTCAGGGCTTGCCAGAGATCCCATACAGCCATAGATACTACCAATATACAAGTATTTGGGTCACTGGGTCATAATGCCCAAGTGACAAGAAGGCATACTATACAGGACAAATCCCTTTCTTGCCTCAAGTCCTACTCAAAACTGGCAACCTTTCAAGTTATACAGTATGTATAGGCTGCCTTCAAAAAAACCAAAAAGTCCACAAAGCATTGTGGTTATCTCTTCTTGTAGGGTGGCACAAGTTGAAGAAACCTGCCTTTCCTTTTAGCTATCTTGATGTGCCCCAGACTGCTAGACCTCTAGAAATCCAAATCCGTAAAGATTTGCAGTATCTTCCATCTTCTGCCTTACTGTTTCATGCTAATCAAAACCAACTGCATTGTGTCTTCTGTGTAATGGACTGACATGGTGTCTTATGGATATCAGAACTATATTATGACAGAATGATTGCAGGAGAAGGTGATATAGTCCTGGGGCAAGATGGTTGAAATTTATATTGGTCCTGCCTTTTAAAAACAAACTGCTTCTGATTTTTCTTATAGATTAAAATAGAAAGAAAGCATCTGCCAAATCAATAACTGTATACTTGGTGCCATAGGTTATGCTGATTTGCTCCAATACACCACATCTAGAAATACAGCTACATTGGCATCACCACCACATTATTGAGTTTACAATAATCCACTGGGATTCCTCAAGACCCAACTAGCTTTTTCACCAGTTGAACAGATGAGTTAATTGGGGATGTGGTAGGACAACTTTCCTGTATCTCTCAAATCTACAAAGGTGACACTATGCTCAGCAATTCTCCATACAGGACTCATCTTATTGTGGGGCAGGGGATTGGAGGAGAGTGGGAGAAAGAGTAGAGTCCCACGAGCTTCCTCCCACTTGACCCTTCCTACAATAATAGCTGTCGTTCCACTGACATAGAAATCAACAAGGGGTTCTGCCAATTAGTAGGTATATCTAATATAACTATACATTCTGGGACTAGGGAAATAACCACAAGATAACTGCATTGAATCCACTGTTAGATGGATGTGGATCAAGATTCCACATCTCACCTGAATTTCTATAAACTTTAATTGGTGAACTACGAAGGCTTTTAAGGTTGAGAACCACTATCTCATAACCTTCAGAAAGTCTCAGTATTTCCCTTCTCCTATCCCACCCTACATGGTCACTGCTTCAGGTCCCCCTGCAGAAGGCTTAAGGAGACTTCCATGGTCTACATATGTGGTCAAATTCAGAGTCTTTCCTCACAGGGACCTGGTGTCCCCTCAGCTGAGGGGCTTTAAGTCTGGGAACTTAAATAAGAGACTGCACATCCCACTATAAAGACTTGAGTTAGGCTCAATGAACCCAGAATTGTTGTCTTTCTATGTTAATCAATACCTTAACAGGATGCCCCTCTATTTTTTTCCTAGAGACTCATGATCTACTAGTCATCACCAGAAATCCCTATTGGTCAAAGCACTCTGATGACCATCCTGTGGCTTATTGTGGTAATTGCATCCTTCTTGTCTCTGAGAGGAGCACCACCATCTGGCCTCTACCATTCCAAAATCTTATTTTTCCCATTGAGATTCCAGAACAGCATTCCCCATCATCATATCTGTCCTCCAGAAGATAAAAACCACAGAGCACTTCATAATGCCTTAGTGAAGACAGTGCTTTCTTGACCCTCCTGAGTGGAGAGAGGTGAGGAGTGAATCTAGAGGGTAAACATAACATATCCATTATGCCAGTGTGTCTCAGGTATGGCACACCTACCATCAGTATAAAGAAAATAATTTTGATATAAAATGCAGCATAGGGCACATAGTAAAAAAACATTGTAATAACTATGGTGTTAGAGGAAAACCAGATGTATTGGAATGAGGATTTATTAAGTTATTTAACTGATTTATCACTGTGCTGTATACTGAAACCATTATAATATTGTATGCAAAATGTAATTAAAAATAAAATGAAAAAAAAGAAAATAATTTTTATGTAGTACTTGAATAATCTTACTTTTATTTACATCACATAACACTGGTTTTGATTTGCAGATGCAAAACTGAAGTTCCTTTTAAAATAGATTTTATTTTTTTAATCTATTAAATAGTACACGTTATAAGAGGGAATAGTAACAATCAGAAAGACAGTATATAAATGACTATGCACATGAACGAAGTTTCAAAAAATATTGATTTAATTCAATTTTCACATTTATGGGTGAGAAGACTAATGCCCAGGTTCTGGTTGGTATTAGAGAGTGAAAAACCCAAGCCTTCAGATCTCCTGTTCAACTCTTTCCCACACAAACTCACCACAGCAGTCAAGCATTCATTTGATAATTTAGTGAAAATTATGAATCATTTTTCCTTAAAAAGTCAATGGAGAAAAAGCATTAAATTCTGCCTACAACTTCAGTGATAACTCAGACAGCTTGAAGTCTAATCATTCAAATTCCTACCAATATATGGGACTGTATAAGTTGAAGTAAATGTTCAAACTGACCCAGACTCACAATCTAAATTTCTTTTCAAATTGAAAATGTTCTTTGGGAAACTTAGTCTCAAACACATACAAGCTTTGAGTTTCTAAGTGTGTTCCTCTTTCATCCAAAACTGCTCAGCACTAAAGTGTTGATTCATATAGATGACATGTGGCTACTCGTCAAATGACATCAACAGACAGACTGTGCTGGATTTTCCAAAGACAGAGATCAAACCAGATGTTTAGACAATTTCTTTCTTCCATAAACATTAGAGACTAGGGGAAAAGCAGAAATACCAGCAACCACACTCCACAGAAGCCAGACATTAGAAACCGAATTCCCAGCTTTAAGAAATGATCATTATGAAGCTGTTTGTCATAACACCTTCTGCTGATGCCTTCAGCTCTCTCCCGGCACTTTTATCTTTCCCCAGGGTTCAGCAGCTTTCTACAAAGAGACCCACTTAACAACCACTTTGATGATGACGGTAAAATAAGCTGTAGTGAGCACAGTGAAGGAAATGACTGTGGGTTTTCCAGAGTGGATGGGGATTTACATTCTCATTTATTCACAAAGTAGAAATGTCTGGGTGTTATTTAAACATGTGTTTGGGAAAAAAACTGACATAAAGAAGGTCAACCTTGGAGTTATGTGTCTAGCACACTATGAACATCATTTCAATATGACTGTCTGGGCAGTCATATCTAACCTGTGGCCCAGGACAGCTTTGAATGGGACCCCACACAAATTCTTAAAATATTATGAGATGTTGGAGGGAGACTTTTTTTTTTTTTAGCTCATCAGCTATCATTAGTGTTGGTGTATTTTATGTGTGGCCCAAGACAATTCTTCTTTCAATGTGGCCCAGGAAAGCCAAATGGTTGGATACCACTGGTCTAGGGCTATGCTACTTCCATGAGACCCAGATGAAAGAAACTGTAGCATTTCTGCAGATAGTAACCTTGAAAAACAAAAATGAAAGAAAGAAACCTTGATAGAGACTGTCTCTCTGTCTTTGATCTCTAAGCTGTTCTTTCATACCCACCCAAAGCCCAAATATGCCCAGTCAGCTAATTTTAAGTCAAGCTTATGAAATGTAAGCAGATTACATTTAACAGCAGATTCTTAAAAACACAGCATTTCCCTCCTTTTTTGAAGTTTCAGAAAGCTTAGCACAAAGCATACATTTTCGTGAAAGAGTCCTTGCTGGTTCTGAGCATTGTTACTATCCCAATCTCCTGGAAAATACCTTTGTTCAACAAAGATTCACATGAACACCATGCACTAAGCACTGTTCTAGGCATTAGGAAAACAGCAGCAACAGTGTATGAGATCTCTGACACAGTGGCAGGTAATGATAAACGCTGCAAAGAAACTAAAGCAGAGTGAAGGAAGAAGGGTGGTCAGGAAGAACTCCCTGAGGAGGTCACATTTGAATGCAATAATTTCAAAACCGAAAAGTCCTTAAAGGACAACTAGTCAATCGCATGCATGAAAAAATTAAATGTGGTATTAGTTGCTAAGAACTGATTAAACAAAATATTATGTAGTGAAATGGACAATAAATTGAAAATTAAAACCCCCCACGCTGACCTGAACCACTGGTGGAACTCTGGAAAAATCAATTAATCTCTCTAGACCTCAATTTCCTTATCTATACAATAAGTAATTTAAATTATGAGATTTCATTTAATTCTATGAATATTTACCAAGTGTCCACTACTTTGTAGGTGCTAGGGATTCAGTAATGAACAAAACAGACAAAATTTCCTGCTTTTATTATAGAGGAAGACAGATAAAACACTTTAAGATGGTATTTGTTGATGATGAGAGCAAGAGAGAAAAATAAAGCAGGAAAGGGAGCTACAGGGAATGATAAGGTTATAATTTTGATTGGAAAAAGCCTCACTGAGAAGGTGACCTTTGAATGAAGACCTAAAGGATACAAGAGAATAAACCATGCAGACTCTAGGAAAAAGCATTCAAAACAAAGAACACAGCCAGTGCAAAGGTCCTGAGGCAGAAGCACGCCTGATATAATCAAGATAAAGTAACAAGACCAGTGTGGATGGAGAAGAGGAAGGATAGAAACTATGAGGAGATGGACATCAGAGAGATGAGATCAGGTCACACAGGGCTTGAGGCCAGATAAGGACTGTCTTTAATGCAGGCTGAGGTGAGGAGCCACTGAAAGAGGGTCATGATCTGACCTATATACAGTAGACTCTCATCTAACAATCCATGGGGATTGTTAGATGCCAGATAAATGTAAGCAGGCTCTCCTTTAACCAGAACTCAAGCAACTGGTGCTCCCAAGCAACTGGCAAGAACATTAAGTTCTGGTTAACAGAGAGTCTACTATATTTAATATACCACTCAGGGTGCTGATTTGAAAATAAACTGAAGAGGAGCAAGAAGCAGAGACCAATAAGGTGGTTAGATTGGACCACAGTGGATGGAGGTGGTGCAAAATGGCCCAATTTCAAAGGTAGAACTGACAGAATTTGCTAAGGAATGGGAGGAGGGAAGAGTGAAAGGTACTCCCAACGTTTTAGGTCTATGAAAGTAGAACAGAGACATATCCCTTTAGATGACCATAAGGTCTTTTTTGACTCTGAGATTGTATAATTTGAAAAAGCTTTTTCTCTTTCTTTATAGTGGAACCTTCCACTCATTTCAAAAATTTTTCTTAAGAATCTGAAAACATGTCTCTTTTAAATTATTTTCTTTCTTCAGGAAGCTTTACAATAAAGGAAAATCTATGACAAAGATGATGTATCATAGAACTGTACACCCAGAACCTATGTAATTTTTACTAATCAATGTCACTCCAATAAACCTAACAATAAAAAGAAAAAATAAATAAAGGCATGTAAAAAAATAATAACATAAAATCAACAAACAAATAAAAAAACAATGAGAGAAATGTGTCCATTCATTTAAAAATCCAATCTTTTGTAGTTACTTGTCTTTTGAACACTAAACTGTGCTAGGTTAATAATCTAACTACATTTCTTGTAGGCAAAGCAAATGCTGAGTTACTAGCAGGCCCAACCTAGTCTTGATTTCACAGGAAAGCAGAACCAAGATGGGCCCCAGCTCAGAAACAGAGAAATTTCCTACAGGCGACATTCTGACTTATGAACTCTAGTGGCTCTCATCAAGCTGTGCCCCTTTTGCAGGTGTTTGTCCAGCCCTGTGAGGAAGGTATCATGACAAATGGAAAGGGGATACAGACAGCCTTGGTGCAAACCCACGCTCCACCTGTGTAACCTCAGCCTATGTTTGTACCTTAATCACTCTGAGCCTCAGTTTCCACCAGTGTTAATATCTACCATTCAGAGTTGTGAGAAAAAGACAACATATCTGAAGTGCACAACTCTATCCTTATGTCACCTGTCAAACAAATCAGTGGCAACACTTTGGAATCCAAGGACACGTTAGTGTAACATCTCAAGGGTGGATTTATGAAATCTATTCCCTGTGAATGGATGGATAAATTTGGATGGTAGTGGGTGGGAAAGGGAATCCATACAAAACAAAGCCATAAACAGAGAGCTGCATTCCAATATGTGGGCCTGTTTAGGAAAAAGAGCTTGAAATGCATGCATCATTTCAATGTAGATGCTAGCATTTCTGAAAAAAGTGATTAGATGATGTCTGGCAAGAAATGATGTGATAGACCTAACAAGCTTACTCAATTATCTAGTCTGCTCTAACTGTTTATTTAAAGTTGATTCATCTTGCCCAGCATGCACTATACTCCCAATGCCTCTTGTTTTCAAGAGAAGCAAGATTTTTTTAACTTTCATGTAGGTGGACTTTTTAAAAAATTATAATTCATGCTAGTATTTGGAATTCAAATCTGACATATCCATTTAAGTTGACAACCCACTTCATTTTTACAGAGAAGTCCTTTATAGAATCTTGATCCTGGTGTCCTGACAATACTGATAAAAACATATAAACAGTGTATGCCTCCACCATGTAGATTCAGCTGGCTAACTGCAGGCAGACCTGGTTTTGAATCCGCATTCTACCCTTAGCCTTGGGCAACGTGTTCAATTTCATTAAGATTCCATTTTTTTTCAACAGTAAAATATTGAAGGGGGGAATCATAGTACCTACTTCATAGGGATTTTTTGTGAATACTAAATAAGAGAAATCACCTAAAGCACTTAGCACTGTGCCTGGCACATAGAAATGAAGTTATTACTGTTGTACATGTCAAGGTACATAAGAGAACAATAACTGGCAAGGTTTATTTTTATTATTTTATTTTATTCTATCTCTCTTCAAAAAGTATTTTGAGACAGTTCACAGCAAAAAATAGTAACAAAGTTAATAAAATTGGAAGGAAGGCACGGCAGAAAAGAAGTTCACAGACAGGCTAATATAGAGTCAGAGGTAGAGTAAGGGTGAAACTAATGAAACTAACTGGGCCCTTCCATACTCTTGGAGGGGCCCAGTCAACGTGTTCACTTGGCCATGAGTTTTATAAAATTTTCCTACAACTGGTTAAGACCGCTGTCTCTTTCCTCTCCCATGGTCGCTGCATCCTGCTTCTCTTAAATTCATTGGAATAGCCATGGGCATTTTGGGGAAATTGAAACAGGGAGACATTTAGTGTAATATATTTATGTGATCCACAGTCCACTTCCATATAGTTAAAACATTGCTAGCCATCCTCATGCAGGAATAGCTTCCAGGAATATTCCTACTTCCCATGCCTAACTCTCAATGTCTACTCATTCCACAGGTGACCCAAAGATGCAGGACCAGCAATCATATTCTGATATGCATATGTCCTTAGCAGCTAGCACTAGAAACATGTGGGCAGTAGAGGAGAAACGGCCTTGAAGTATATAGATGCTATGATTGAGGTCAGGCAGTTAGTAAAAATATTGGTTTTCTAGATTTTGTGATGTGTGTACTATTTGTCACTTTTTAAAATCCAAAATTTGTTGTGTTAGCTTTTTTATCTAAACAAATACTTTCTTGCCTAAATTTTGTGTTCTTTTTCTTAAAGTTCCATAAATTATAGTCCTCGTATAACCTGAATCCACTGTTGAGCATCAAATTTAGCTCTAAATTTTCTAGGAACTAGAGAGGAAAACACTTACTTGCTTCTTATTATGGAAAGAACGAAATAAATTCTAACTACAGTTGTAAGAAAAGTGAACGCTATTCCTTAAACAAGGTATAGAATGGAAAGGCACTAGTCTGTATTTCCCTACTAGCAGCGTGGCTCCCGAAAAATAAATTAATACATGTCAAGGATAGCGAGGTTTTTCCTGAAATAAAATTCTAGAAGAAATTTTCCTCTATAGTGTTTTGGATACTGCATATTAAGTAACGTGACACAGTTTTGAAATATTGTATAGAAAAGACTTGAGATTCTGTTTGACTATCTATGTTCATCTCTTTTAGCCTCATCTCTCATCACTCTCAGCCCTGGAGTTCTTGTTCAGCCATGCTAGACTTCTCTGAGTTGTTCCAATCCACCTAGCTCCTTCTTCCTCAGACTCCACCAATACTTTGCTCTGCCTTGAACATTTTTCTGTGCTCTTCTGGCTACCATCAAAACAGGCATCAGGTTAGAGCTTATATATCACTTCCTCTGGAATGCCTTTCATAAAATTCCACATACATGCTTGAACTTCTCCAATCTTACTCCTTATTACACAGTATTACATCTAATATTGCAATATCTAGACCCAGTACTGGGTAAATGTCCATGAAGAGACAGACTTTATGGTGTTCGCCATTATAACACCACTCACTTGCACTATGCCTGGAACATACCGGACACTTAATAAGAGCAGATTTCCCATGTCTGTCTCTCATTTGAGAGCTTTAGTAAATGTAACTTAGTAAAGGTGATTCTTTAAAGGAGCTAAGCTAACCTAAATGTATAGGCTAAAAGATGGTATGACTTATCCAAAGACAGATCTTGGAGTTCCCAGGACCATGGTTGAAAAGACCTGTTCCCAAAAACACTTCTCTCAACCAAGCATTTCATCAGAACTGAACTGTACATATTTTAAAGTTATCTTACACTGAAAGTTCAGACCACTAATATTCTATTCTACTAATGAGGGCCAATATCACATGTTTTGGAAAACAAATAGGTTCTTGTTAAGAAAAGGGAAACACAGTGAAGTGAAATGGCATTTCCAAAGTCCCAGGGTTGGTGAGTAATTGATCAAGAGCTAGAAGCTAGGTTTTTTTTTTTTGTTTCATTTTGTTTTTTTGTAGTATGTGGGTAGTTCCCTGGCTGGGAATCGTATGCAGGCTGCTGCATTGACAGCACCAGCGCCAAAGCCTTAAGCCACTACACCACCAGGGAACTCCCAAAGCTAGGTATTATTAATCTCTGTGATTTTTCTCAACAGTTAAAATCAAGATACTCAAATAGGGACAATGGCTAGCATTGTTATGAAAGAAAAAGCTTGGGAAACTGTGTGTTGACCTCATTGCTTCTGCTGAGGCCAAGACATGTGGAGTAGAGGACAGAACAGGGGCTCTGTAACCAGAATATCTGGCTTCAGTTATTTACTGTCTGTGTAACCCTGAATAAGCTACTTAATCTTTTTGTGTTTTGGTTTTCTTATACTAAAATGTGGACAATAATAAAACTTATCTCATAGGGTTATTGTGAGAAATTCATGAGTGTTAATGCATGAAAACTGCTTAGAGCAACACCCAATACATATCATAAATAATCAATAATTATCATTAATTGATAAATATTATTTCTATAAGATTATATCATAACAAACTTATGTAAAGTATAAAAAGTAGAAAAACACTTAACTCATATGAAACACTATGAGTCAGGTACTGTTGTAAGCACACTTAACATACACATATTTCTCAGTACTTCAAACCCAAGGGTCTGTGTTTTTAATCTTGGATTACATTTTTGTCTCAGGGTGAAGAAAGATGATGGAGAATAAGAAAGTCTTCTAAGATTCTGAATTATTTTTAAGCTGATCATGAGTATATGTATGGGAGTGACTCAGAGCTCCCAGAAGTAAACACCACCTCTGAGGGTGGTCCAAGTAAATAACCACCTACCAGCCATAACTCACTGACATCGTAAATCAACTTTTGTATTTGTAGGCCAAAAATTGGACTTAAACTGAATAAATTTGATATACTTCATGACTCAGTTTCCTTTTTCTATGTACTAATTATGTACATGTTTGGTTGTTCTTTGAGAGTTTTTTGTTTGTTTTGTTTTACTTTTTTCTTAGTTTTGCTTTGCTTTTAATAAATAAACACAGTGATATGAAACATTCCTCAAAAAATCTTCAGGAAATATATCACTGGTCAGTATTTAAGTAGCTATTTAGCAAGTGCTCATCATAATTATAGGCATCAGTTATATATCTACTGATTTATCACATTTATTTGCATTCTGTGACAAATTATCTCATTAAAGTTTTAACAAAACAATGAAGGAAATACTATTATCATCCACTTTATAAATGAAGGAACCAAGGCTTAAAGAGATTAATTCACTTGACCAAGATTTTAAAACAAGTCATAGAAGCCAGAATTACAACGAAGTTCTCACTTCTTACTCAAAAATTTTCTTATTCTAGGGAGTTCCCTGGTGGTGTAGTGGCTACGCTTCAGCGCTCTCAACGCTGCAGCCTGGGTTTGATTCCCAGCCAGAGAATTACCCAAAAACAATTTCCTTATTCTAATATTAATATTTTATGAAGGTGAGTGGACACCTAACCTAGTAATCTGAATGAAGAGGCCTCCCAAAATATGTTTGTGGAATAAAACATTATTAACCAGTTAACCTATGGGAGTTTAAACTACATATCTTCTTCTCTTATTACAGAAGAATTTGTCTCATTTAGAGCCTGAGGATAGGCTATGTGAACAGTTCCAGACTGAGTCAATGTTGTGGATTCTTAGACACTTTTTGGTCTCCAATAATGGACTCCTAAAACAATACCTTATCTCAAGTATCTGAAATTCAGTAATCCTATAGTGTTGGCATGTTCTACAAATAATAGTTCACAGAGCATCAGCTTGATAGTTGCACTTAGAAGAGAATCTATTTGCTCTGAGAACTATGATTGTTCTTATTACTCTTAAGTCCTTTGTAAATTATTATAAGGTGTAATGTGGAACCGTACAAGTACCTTGTGTATTGATTGATCAGTTAGCTACTCATCATCACTCAGTTCCTTTTAGGTACTAGCCACTTTACATGCATTATTTCATTTACTTCTTCAAAGAAACGTATACCCTCAACTACTGAACAGGAAATTGAATAGTGATAATTTATGGAAGATTTAAACTCAGGTCTGACAATGCCAAAGCCTGGTTTTTTCTGCCATGTCTAGAATAAACAATCAGAAGACTTTTCTGCTCCCAGCAACTTAAAATCCAGGACAATAAGATGATCTTGATAATTAAAGGAAAAGAAAAGTAGGAACAGCACAGATCCTTGGCAGACATAGATTCTTTTCAGGAGAAAAAAAGTGCATTTACACACACACACACACACACACACACACACACACATTTTTATATACAGTTTCATGGGTTTACAAATCCTGGTTAAGAAGTCTTGTTTTATGGACAGGAAAGAGAATACGTAGAGAAACAACTAAAAACAGACACACTTAAAATTTTTAAAAAGCCAAATTATAAAAAATATTCACAACTATAATTGTTTGGAGGGAAAAAGAATTTATAAAATAAGTAGATATGATTGGAGTAAAGGGAGGGAAATCATGAAGAACTGGTTTCAAAATTTTGTATTAAGTTAGTACCTCTTCAGTGCTTTTTTTTTAAAAAAAAAAAAAAAGAGACTTGGTTATTTTTCCAATTCGAGCCACTGCTGCTAGAAGTTCACCCTTTCAATAACTTAGCTGAATTTTTGAAACATGGATTATTTCATGACAACTAACCACCCTCGTGGCAGAGGGACCAGGGGTAAATAGAAAAGATGATCAAAAGTGAGGTTTAGTAGTAACATCCAATAATTTATATGGCTAAGGCCAACATCAAAATTCCAACCTCTAATATGAAGGGCATAGCCAAAGGCCAGTGTCATCCAGCATCATGATTCTCATTTCACCTTCATGAATACACTGTCCTCAAAATGTCCTACCCCTTGCCAATTCATTTCAGAGTACACACGGTACATACAGTATTATAATTCCTACTCAGTTTCTACAAAATCAGGCAAAGACAGCCAGGTACTTGAAGCAGACACACCCTTGCACATCTTGGATATATACAAACTTAAAAGATATTTAGAGTTTAATTTAAAGTCAAATATTTTGGAGCAGTTTTTTTTGTGGTACTAAATTTGGGGGTCGGGATGGGGTGGAGGCTAAGAAAAGCAGTGTTACTTGGCTGAAGAGGAAGGACATGGCACTTCTCATGCCTTGGAAGAACAGCGGACTGTGATACCACTGGGTGAACTGACCTGCAGTTATATCAAGTAGGAACTAGATTTTTATCATTGATTTAAACAAATTTAATTTTTAAATGTCAACATTAAAATAAGCAAACATCACTACTACAAATGTTATCTCTTGTGGAGCCATAAGAGAACAGGAGAATCCAAGTTCAGCAAAAATAGCAAAGCTTATTCTTGTCATTGAAAAGTAAAATTGTCCAATTGATTTGGAAGTGAAATCTTTATTATGGAAAGTCAGAGTTCCAAAAAAAAAAAAAATCATAACATTGCCCCTTCAGTGATTTTCTCAACTCATATCATGTTTTCATGAAGTTGGATTGTCTGTAATAGCTGAGAGTTCATTTGTCATTTTGTCCATCTCTTCTAAAGCTCTGAATCCTCAGTGGTTGAACTATATTTGGCTTAAGAAAGGACACTATGTCCTGGTAGCCTTGAGTCAAGCAATCTGAATCAAGCCAAGCCACTGAGCTGTCCATGGACATAACACTACAGTTAATTTTAATTATGTATTAAATATATATTAATTAAGTCCTCATATATTAAGTAAAATACATGTATTGGCCTGCCTTTTGATGATATTCAACATTTTATAGCAATAGTATATAGTCAATATTCACTTTTGCTTCCTAAATATCTTTGTGTAATTTGAAAACCCCAAAATTCATCAAGGAAAGCATCTTCTGAATCTTACTGGTGCAAGCTCATTTTCCTGAACTGTTATTATACATAATAAGAGACTTGATTTGACAACTCCTATAATAACACATTATACATTTTACATTGGATGTGTTTTTTTTTCTCTCTCTTAAACTCTTGTGATGGCAAAACCATTTTTCTTAAAGCTGATTGGTTATGCAAGTCTGCAACCGTGTTTAAATGTGACCTTGCTATCCCTAGCTCTTCTGACAAGGAGGAGTCTTTTTATTTTAAGCCTTATTGGTACAGAACATCTTCATGAAGAATTTTTGTTTTATTATTCAGAAATAAATGTGTCTTACTCCTTGAGATCACCCTGGTTTCAGCAATTTGTAGTCATTTCCACTATAGACCATTAAGAATATATTTCAAAGACAGGCTAACAAAGTTCAAGTAAAAGTTTTGTGTTTTTTTGTTTGTTTGATTTTTGGTTTTTGGTTGTTTTGTATATTGGAGCTTCTAACTGGTTTTGGGTGAGTATTATAGATTATCAACATAAATAATATAGTTCTAAAATATGAACATAATTCATAAATGTTGGTTGACTTCCTTATTGCATTACTTGATGTTGATTGTATAATCATGGCAGATTGATCTTCTTATAAAATTTTAAACTCCTTAGTTTATTTGGTGTATTTGTTTTCCTTACAAGTTTTCCTCCAACCTACTTAGACATTTAATATTGTGCTTTAGTGCATTTCACCATAGAGCAGTCAAGTTTTTTTCACTTGAGGTATTTCTGTACCTCAAAATGCAGTACCCAGGTCATTTTTCTCTCTTATTTAGCTTTCACTCTACCCTTAAAGCAATAGAAGATTAATAATACTTTGAAAACTCTCTAATAACGCTATGATAAAATAATTAACATGACATGTACTGCTATAGACCTGAAGCTTTGCTATTCACTTCATTTATTTGTTTCATTTTTCTACTTGGGGTTCTTCTCATGCCAAATCTGTATTTTTCTTAAAGGCTTATAAAAGTTTTGGTGGAAAAATGTTGCTGCTTCAGTGCAGGCATGGAGCCTCTTTTCCTGAGCTAGATAGCTTGGTGAGTACTTTCATTCATTTTTCCTAATACATACAGGTTACATACCAAATTATATGTGGTCAGAAGTACACTTAAGGAGATTTTTTTTAAAAACCTATTTAAATATGTTAAAGAAACAAGGAGCATCTGAGTTCACAACTGGGATGGAAGAAGGACTTTACGTAGTCATTGTACTCCACAGCAGTCAGTATGAGTGTAATTTTCAGTTAAAAAAAAAATCATAGACTTCCATTTAATCATGAACTTTTTAGAGATAAAAGAAATACTAAAATTCATCCAACATTAATATAATTTTATAAAAGAGAAAATGAGTGGCATTTAATATTTGCAAAATTAAAGACCACATCTTTCTACATGAGTATAACATTATCAAGAATATTCGTGACAGCTACTAGAGAGATTAAATGGATGATTAAGCAAGAAAAAAATTAAATGTTCAAAAGTTCCCCCAAAATCTTAGGCTGTAAATGTAGAATGTAAATTTAAGGGAGAAAAAGCATTCATCAATATTCTCTTTATTAGCTTCCTTGTGTTGCTGTATCCTATGATAAATACTAATTCCAGTTGTTATTTTTAATTCTATAAAATGTTATGATTCTGAAAATCTTTAATTAGGGGGAAAGGCATTTACGTGTTACTGCTTCCTTTAATTACCCTCCCCCAATTCTCTGATATATAAAAGGTAATTGATTACACCTACAATTTAGGAAAATGCTGAAATGTCCTTTCAATATATTGTTCCTATGGGAAGCAAGCAGAAGGGTAGCCATGGCTCAAATCACCACTAGAGATGTATTTCATGTCCAGAAAGAGGAGGGAAGAACAAAATGAAGGAGAAGCTACTGGTATCTATGTGCTGGTTATGATGCTAGGAATTGTGTTTTATCTGATATACCATGAAAATAAATCTTTTTGATTAAATCTTTACTTTCCTCTTATTATATAATGTATATGCAAATAGAACAGATTTTTCTTAAGGAATTACCCAAGGAAATGCTTCAGAATAAAGCTTGTTTAAACATGTAAATAGACATCTTAATGATACAAATCTTGTATAATTAACTACAGTAAGATAAGTAAAGTCCTGAAGCAAGCTCCAAATTTCATTGTAAATAGTTTCAATCTTTCCCTCTAGATGTTTAATCAAAGCATGCAACAAAAAGAGGAACTTTTGGGAGTTCCCTGATGGTGTAGTGGCTTAAGGCTTTGGAGCTGGTGCTGTCAGTGCTGGGACCTGGGTTCGATTCCCAGTCAGGGAGCTACTCACGTACCAAAAAAAAAAAAAAAGAGGAACTCATAGTTTTGCCTATGTTTTTCCTATTTCTCTGACCAGCCCTTGAACAGAATAATTTTTTAAAGGTAAAGTAATAATAATAACAATAATAATAAAGAAACAACAATAGAGAAAAGAAGAAAAGAATAGGATTCTAGGACAGCCCGTTTCATTTAATTAGACTCTATATAATAGAATGTCATCTATGGAATCTTAGAAAGTAACTCAAAGTACTGATTGCAGAGTGTGCCCTACTTGAAACTGAGACTATACTGAGACTATTCTGAACAATGAATATAGTCAGACATACTATGCCTTTCTAAACTAGCCTAGCAGCTAGAAACTCAGAACCTTCAACATTCATATTTTTTGAGTAAACTCTTAATTTCCTCATTCCAGTACTATGAACCATCTTCCATCTTCTCAAGCATCAATGTCTCCATTCTCTCTTTCTTTCTCACTCTCTCCCTCTCTCTTTTACAAACACACACACACACACGCACACATACACACACACACACACACACACACACACACACACACAGTTTATCTTATAATTTCACACTTGGGCATCTTACAACAGTACCAGATACATAATAACTATCAAATACGCTCCTAACATAATATAAAAATGGCAGCAGAGGCCCCTATCACTGTCTATGTCTGTACTCTCCTTGACAGACAGGTGGGCCAAGGCCTAGATCGTAAGTGCAGAGTGCCCCAAGAATAAATACTTCACAGTCCAAAAATAAAATCATTTTTTATTCCAGGTACCAAATGGAAAAATGAAGATTCTCCTGCTCTTTTTAGGTCTGCTTGGTAACTCCATTGCTATGCCAGTGAGTATTAAAAAGATTTAGGAATTCTCTTTGTTTTCTACTGTTGCATAACTTGGAGACAATTATTGGACTTATTTCAACTCATGTTCTGAAATTGTCACCCACATTCTTTCACTTCTAGATGCAAATGCCCCGAATGCCTGGATTTAGCAGTAAAAGTGAGGAGGTATGTATGTTTATTCTCTGGGGAGAAGTTTTCCAGAGCCCTGCCCTCAGAGTTCACTTTAAAAGGAGAATATTGGAAAACTTTCTGATATATAAAATCGCTTGAGGAAAATGGTGGAGGGAGGAAGATTTGAAAAGGCCTAAACTGTCAAATCAAGGCAAAGTAGTAATCTACCCAGAATCATCCTATGTACTTCAACATTCCTTTTCGAGGTAAATGTGAATTTGTGTTAAAGTATTGTTAATGTGAGCTTTTTTATTGTTTTTGGCAAAAGTAGACATTTGTACCAAAGGCTACTAGAAGGGAAACACTTCAGCACATAAATATCTTTTACATGACTCATATGCAGTATCATTAGCCAAATTCACTTCACTTCAGAAAGGGGAGTCATCTCTTCATAGAATTATCACATTCTCAAATTCTGAACTCCAAAAAAGTAGAGTAGAACATTCAACAACTTCAAAGTAGACAAGATTTTTATTCTCTATTTTTCTATATTGATTCTTCTCAAAATAAATTTCAAAGTACAGAATTAAAGTGCCATTGAAGTTTTTTAAATTTATGCATAACTAATTTATGCAAAGACATGGCCATTGTACCTTAAAATCACAAATTCAACTTTTTTCTTATAACTTGTGGATTGATTGAATGAAAATGTTTCACTTTGTGCTATATTAATGAATTTCTTTGGTTACAGATAATGCGGTACAATCAATTCAACTTTATGAACTCCCCACATGTAAGTCCCACTTTATATATTATTGATGTTTTTTGTTTATATACAGATAATTACATATAAGGTTGATCTTAGCTAACAAAGAAACCAATAGCTATCTACATATTTTAATTACAATACAATCATTATAAGAGTTTCAAGGGGGAAAAAATAATTTCATTTGTCCCCTTTTGCCAAATTTTCTTCTTATTCACTACTATTGTTCTTTCATGTAAGTAAAAATCACTTATTAATTATAAGAATTTTTTAAATCCAAGAGAAATTAGGTCTGGAAACAGATCAAAAAAGATATACTCATCAATAATGAGAACAAAAAAATAGCATGGTAAATACTCAGGGGGGCATAAATTTTATTTGGATTATGTTGAAAGATAACACTACAGTAATGAAATAAGTTTATCTTGAAAGATACTAAAATTATGATACAAGTTTTTATTTTATTCAAATAAATTTAGGTTATACTTACCACTATGTGCTAATTATTTTCTTTTTTTATTGTCCAAGTTATTTATTATGAATGTGAAAAAGGATTGGTCTCTTTTCTTACCTTTTGACACCATGTATAAGACTAAAATGTGGGAGTTCCCTGGTGGTGTAGCGGCTTAAGGCTTCAGTGCTGGCGCTGTCAGTGCTGTGACCTGGGTTCGATTCCCAGTCAGGGAACTACCCACATATTACAAAAAAAAAAAAACGACTAAAATGTGCTCACAGCAGAGAGAACATCTGGGTCAGTTAGACTTCCATTAAGACTTTTTCTTTTTTAAATTTTTTTATTAAATTTATTATTTTTATTAAATTTAATTAAAAGTAATTAATAATTCATCAAATATTGGTGAATTCTTTGGCATAATTTTCTGACAAAACTGTATGATAATACAATATAATACTATATATCACTTTGGATTTTTGTGACATGATCATGAGAACCATTTGGGGGAAGAATCAAGGACTTCATCAATTTTCTTTTAAATCTTTTCATTCAAGTCATTCTCTTTTAAAGCCCCTCCCCTGAAATTATTATCACTGTCAATTTTCTTCAACTACTGCTTGGCCCAACCAACTCTTAAACTCTCATTCTCTGTTTTAATGACTTTTGCTGCTGATTTGGCATTTGTACTGCATTGTGTGTATATCACAATACACAGGAAGAGATTGATTAATGAAGACTGGAGATAGAAACTGATTTTAAACCAGAGAGGGAGTATTTGAATGAGAACTGACATTGTAAGATGTCTATTCATAAACTAGCATTTTGAAATTACAACTACTTTTATCTCCCTGCCAACCTAATCATTGTGGAGATTCTGTAATGGAAATGGAACTACGGGAATTTACCTGTAATCAAGAAGCACAGACACCATTAGGGTGTTTACACAGGCAGAATTTTTATTCTCACTCTCCTTTTTCTTTTTAACTCTCACTTGCTTTTTTCTTTTTGCTTTTTTCCTCCTTGTCCAGCCTGTGACAACTCACTAAGGCTTTAAATTTGACATCAACTCCTCTATAACCTGACTTGTAGCCTGAGTCAGGACTTCAGAGTTAGAAAATCATCAGCAAAATTCTTACATTGAAATTTCTGCCTTTTGCTGCGTTTGGTTGGTTGGTTGGTTTTCCAAAAGACTGAAGTTTATTTCTGTAAGACAACACTTAAAGGAATGCTAGCTAGAGACCTTGAAGCTTCCATTGTTCGGTTATGTTCCACAGGATTTTTAAGATTCGTGGCCGTGTTTTAGAGACTAACACAAGAGAGTGGGAGAACCAGAATCTTGGCCCTCATGTAATTTTACTGTTATTTGCTGTCCTCGCAGATGGGACCACTGGGCCCCTTGTATGGAAATGGTGTGCAACTCCCTCAGCTCTTCCCACAGTACCAGATGCCCATGTGGCCTCAGCCACCACCCCACACAGGGCGCCCACGGAAACCTCCACCTCCTTCAGCATCCAAACGTCAGAGCAAGACCAATCAAGCCCCAGAGACCCAGAAACCCAACCCACCTCAACCAAAAAAGCCACCACCAAAGCGGCCTTTAAAGCAGCCAACACCTGCCCCAACTGAGCCCCAAGAGGAAGCCCAACAACCATCTCAGGTGAGGCTTGCCCGGCAAAATTCCAAGTAGAATCCTATGGCCTCAGGGGGATTTGGAGGGCTATGGGACCCCCACACACATACTTCTGCCAGTACGCCTATCCAAAACTGCCTGGTGAGTCAATTCCAGTCTTCATTTGATTAAGAATTACCCAAGCATTCTGGCCTTAAAGAAGCTCCTTTTAAGATACAGAGTCAACATGGTATAGTAACACGAGCTTTAACAGAAGAATCAGGGAAAAGGGATTGAAATTCTGCCCTCAGCCCCTATTGGCTGTATGACTTGAGCAAGTCACTTCACCTTTTGAGATTTCAGGTTCTCCATGAGTAAACGAAATGACCCCTAAGACTAAGTCCATTCCAAGATCTATGCTTTAATGATCTATTGCCCTAAAAGATAACACTGCTTGCACTATTTCAGGATGGTATAAGTGTAGTCCTGATCTAAAGCAAGATGTGTAAATGCTTTCTTAAGATCTCATCTAGTGTGGAGCTTCTGAAATACTGTCTTGGAGTCAATTAGCATTTTATTATCAGACACTATTATAGATGTAGAGAATACAAAATCAATTGAAAAGACCCTCCCAGACTTAACCCTGGCTTCAATTATTTACCAGCTATGCAATTTGGGGCAAGGGACTAAGCTCTCTGGACCTCAGAATCTTACATGAAAAGGGAATAATAATAACAGTATCTTCTGTGGTTATGTGAGGACTAAATGAATTTACCAATATAAAATGCTTAGTACGGTACCTAGAACATTTGTTATTGTTATCATCTTTGGCCTAAAATTTAAAAATCACACTTTAATGAAAGGGGAGATGTGGCCTCACAAGTTTCAAATAATTGTATTTAATAGGTTTGTTTCATTTTTTATTTATTCTTTTTACTGCCACGTCACTCTGATTTGTTCTTTCTCTCTAGGCATTCCCACCATTCAGCAATGGGCTCTTTCCCTATCAACAGCCACCATGGCAAGTTCCACACGTGAGTTATTTTTTCTTTACACTACAAGTAAAAAATAATGTTAAGATGGTATATCTCAAACTAATATGAGCTCATACACCCTAAATGAAATGCTATATGCTATTCAGTAGAGAGTATGAAACAAAATCATCACATCAATAGTCATGTAGAAAAAAAATGTTTAAGTGAATTTTTTACTCAAACTGGTGATATGAACACAGCCTAAATAAACCACCAAACAACTAACTATACCTTAGTTAATGAATTATTTTTTAAAGCATTGTGCTACTTTATTACCATTCCTTACTTCCTCAAAAGATTAAAAGACACAAAGATTATCCTCTTTTAATGTAATGGGAAAATTGGGACAAATTAGAGTTTGAAAATCATAAGATAAGCTATGATTAGACAAAGATCTTTCCATTATATCTTATTATTTCCAACTACAGATATTTTGTTATTAACAACCTTACAAAATAATATTTATAAGAATCATTTAAAGTTTAAAATAATTAAAAATAAAAATACGAATTGCAAAATAAACTATTTGAACTAAAGAAATGTTAAAGGCCAGTTGCTGTTAAAGTAACAAAAACAGCAACATAGAATAATACTTGTGACTCTTGATTCAGCTGCTGCATTGGTTTTTCTTGTCTATGACTCTATAACCAAGAAGACTTCTTATCAACAAGAAACAATTCCTTTCAAGAAAATTTCCTTACTTTTTTTCCTTAAAAAACTTACTTCCTTTTGCTGGCCATACTATACTAAGGAAACTAAAGCAGTACCAGGTGAAGATTAAAAAGCAGATGAGCATGGTTCTCATGCTGAAGTAGCTATTAATCTCATCTACACAGAACTTCTTAAAGGTCTGTGCAAGTTGAACTGCTTTTTAAACACTGAACTCAGCCTCCAAATTTTGTTAGGAAAATAAGCTTAAAAATATTATAGTAATATCCAGGAACAATTGTCAATTTGTCACCCTACATCCAAAGCAGACATTCTAAAAAATAGCATGATTATTCAATCTCCATTATTACTTATTCTAATACAGTTATTTGGACCTTAATAGCACTCATCTTTCTTTCTTTCTCTCTCTCTCTCTCTTGCTCTCGCTCTCACTCTCACACTGTGCATGTGTGTGTGTGTGTGTGTGTGTGTGTGTGTGTGCGGTGGGTAATGGGGTGAGGTGATTGCTAGATGATATTTTGACTAAGATGATCTACCATCCAGCTGAAGCCTTTGTATTTACCAGTATTCACTGATGGGTTATAATTATAGTCATAATTATTAATAGCTGGATAGTGAGAGCTAAGACGTCAGAAACTAGAAGCTAACATTGCTGACTCCCAATCACTGACATGAAGTATTTTAAGAGACTTTGAGTCTTACAAACAAACCTCAGTATAGAAAGTGGCTTTCTCACATGTTCATCGTGTTTTTTACCTTTCAGAGGATACCACCGGGTTATGGACGCCCACCAGTCAGCAATGAAGAAGGAGGGGTAAGTACAAGTAAACTTACATTCCCCCATTAGGAATTACAATCCTTTAGTCTCTGCTTTTTTGATCCATACCTATTAAGAAAATTAAAATCCAATATATGAACCCATAGCTTAAGCACTTATAATATTAAGAACAAAAAAGAGCAACAAATCAAGCCAGTAACCTAAAGTAAAATAAATGTGATACATAATTTCTCTTCTACATGTATTCTTGCCTCCCCTCAAAGAAGGCTAGCCTAATAACCTATGCTCCAGGTTGATGCTGGACCTTACACAATGATGGGGCAACTAGTAAGCAGAGAAGGAAGTAAAAGCACCTTAGATTCCTGCATAATGTTAGAGACATCTCTTCACCCATCTGTCTTATCCCCTTAAGAAAATTCAATAATCATCTAATTCTCTTATTGTACAAATATATTGAAGAAAAGTTACTATTCAATTTCGGCCACTGAGTTAGTGGATAAACTAGACTCAGAACTCAGGGTGTCTTCTTACACCCTGTCCAATGACTTTTTTACTATACCACACTAAGAGAAGGGCCAAATGCATGTCACAGAGTGATACACTGTTCAAATATTCAAGCACTGTGAGATCAAAAAAGTCATTGGAGTGATTGTGACAAAGCACCATATCCCTAGAGTTTATTTTAATTTTTTTTCTAGATATGTGGTATGTTCACAGTAAATGTGAAAACATTATTGCTCTGACATACCAGGGCTGAGAGAGAGGTTAAAATAATGACACTGAAAATTGTTATGTTAGCAATGGCCTAAGTTGCTTTCAAAAGTATCCTTGTGAAATAATCCCAAATAAAAATGAGTCAGACAATTGTATGCAACCTCAAACCTGGCACTTCAAATTTTCACAAATGTAACATGACAGAGTGAAGCAGAAAGACCCAGGTAGTTAGCATAAGAAATCAATATTCCACCACCTGATTTTCTGCCTGATGTCAGAGAATCTGTTCACCCCATCTGTCTCATCTCCATGCACAAACAGGGATTAAAAATACTTTTTTTCTAGATTGTATTTGTTTTAAGAGAAAAACTAAATGACCTAAATGCCACACAAATGTCTAACAAACATATTGACAAAGCTCATGTGATTATGTCATTTATTAAACAAAAATTTATTAAGCACTTTCCCTTATACCAAGAAAACAAGAACAGGAAGAAAGTTTTCACTCAAAAACTTCATGTGGAAGAATCAAGTGGTCAAATATTAGAAAATTAAGCAATTGAAACTCAGTGGAATCATTGTTATAGCAGAAGTCTATGTTGCTGTGGATACCTAGGAATAGAGCCTAATTCTGCCCCTGAAAGTCAGGCCAGAGAAGGGAACATTCAAGCTGTGTACTGAGGATGAGTCACGTTTACTATGATGAATGAATGTGTAAGTTAGGGGAAGGCTCAGTATGAAGAAGTCATGTGCAAAAGCACTGAAACAGAAAATAGTGTACGCAGAGAACTAGTAGTAGTTGTGATGTCTTTGAATTGTATTTATTATGGTAAAAACACTTACCATGAGATCTACCTTCTTAACAAATTTTGAAGTGTACGATACAGTTTTGTTGACTGTAGATACAGTGTTCTACAAATCTCTAGAGGTTATTCATCTGGCTTAACTGAAACTTTATGCCTGTTGATTAGTAAACTCCCCATTTCCCTGTCCCCTGAGCCCTGGGCGATAACCATTTCACTCTTTGATTCTGTGAATTCAATTATTTTAGATATTTCATGTAAGTGGAATCATGCACTATTTGTCTTTCTGGGTCTGGCTTATTTCACTTAGCATAATGTCCTCAAGGTTCATCCCTTTTGGTGCATACTGCAGAGTTTCCATCTTTTTTAAAGGCTGAATAATATTCCATTTTATGCATATATCATTTCCTTATCAATTTATCTGTTAAAAGACATTTATATTGTTTCCATGTCTTGGCCACCGTGAATAGAGCTGCAAGTATTAGTTGTTATTTTACAACTGCAAAAAGTACAGGGGTGGAAAGGCTGGATATAATAGTTATGGGCCAGATGATTATTAAAAATTATTTATTATTACTATTATTATTCATTGTATAACACTTGTTAGGCCCTTACTAAATACCAGGCACTGAACTTTACAGATTATCTCATTTGACCCTCATGACAACCTGTGAGGTAGATATTATTTTATTATCTCCATTTTTCAAAGGAATAAACTGAGGTTAATGCAGAGTCATACTACTAATTCTGATGCAACTGAGATTTTAACCCCTATCTGTCTAGAACCTCACTCTAGCACCATGCTGTACTGCTTAGTATATTAGCCAAGGGGTTTGGAGTTTATCCTGTAGGGTAAGGGCAATATTAAATAATATTTAAAGGGGAAAGTGACAGAACTATTCCACACACCCATCAATGACCTCCATAACTCTGATGGCAATGGAAAGGCAAGATTAGAGGAAAGTAAAATTACATCCACAGTAACCAGTAAGAAAACTATTGCAATAGTTCAGAAGTATTGGGATACAGGAGGAGGGGACACAAGTTTAGAATTTATAGGCTTTGGTTTTTAATTGTTTAGGGGAAATAAAGGAGAGAGCAGAAACTTAATTGAAAAGCTTGGCAGATAGTAGTGAATGCTGCTTAGATATAGATAGAATATTGTAGAAGGAGGCTTGGAAGGGTAATGAGACCAGTCTGGGTACATTCAGCTGGAGTTACTCATGAGATCTTAAATGAAGCAGTCTTTCTGTCTCAACCTCAAAAAAGAATGCTGTGGGTTAGAGTTATGGTTTTGGGAGTTATTGGCATGTATCTATATTGAAATAATTGTCCTGCAATAGATTGTGTAAAATGAAAACAAAAGAATAAGGAAGTCGGAGGATAAAATGCACCCTCCAAAAAAAATAAATTTATTTATTTATTTATTTTTTAGAATTTAGAATTCAGATTTAGAATTCAGGTCCAGGAAAAGAAAGCTGAGAAGTAATGGTCAGAAAGTTCAAGTATCAGAAGAGAGAATCAGAAGGGAAGAGTGTCATGGAAACCTAGGAAGAATTCAGTTTCAAGAATGAAAGCATAGCCAATAGGGTTAAAAGATGCACGCAACTGATAAGTTTTCCTTATCACATTAAAAAATTCCAAACAACACTGTAGTGGGGAACAAAGAATAATTGATGTCCATCTTCTTCCCTCCAGAATCCTTACTTTGGATATTTTGGATATCATGGATTTGGAGGTCGTCCTCCTTATTATTCAGAAGAGATGTTCGAACAAGATTTTGAAAAACCCAAAGAAGAAGATCCTCCTAAAACAGAAAGTCCAGCCACTGAACCCTCATCTAATTCAACAGTTCCTGAGACCAATTCTACCCAACCAAATGCACGCAATCCAGGAGGGAGTCAGGGTGGAAATGACACCAGCCCAAGAGGAAACAGTGGCCATGAGCCAAACACTGTGAACAATCCTACAGCTCAAAATGGGGTCATCCCACCCCCTTCAGTTAATGTTTCAGGCCAGGGGGCACAAAGAAATCAAATCCCATGGGGACCAAGTCACCCAAATATTTATGAACGCTATCCAAAGCCTAATATTCAAAGTTTTCCTGCAGGAAGACAATGGCGTCCCACTGGTACTGCTATGGGGCACAGACAGAATTGGCCTTTCTACCGAAATCAACAAGTCCAAAGGGGTCCTCGGTGGACCTACTTTACTTGGGGAGGCAAACAAGTAGTTCGTCCAGGAAATCCAATTTATCGTAAACCTTACGCTTCCACTGCAAGAGGAATTTCCCCCAGTCATGTAGGAAATCCAGCTAATTTCAGGAGAAAGCCTCAGGGACCAAATAAACACCCTATGGGAACCAATGTTGCTCCTTCAAGTCCCAAACATAGTATTGTTAGCCACAATGAAAAAATCCAAAATCCAAGAGAGAAGCCACTAGGTCAAAAAGAAAAAATAGTCATTCCTACAAGGGATCCAACTGGCCCCTGGAGAAACTCCCAAGATTACGGAGTTAATAAATCCAACTATAAACTGCCTCACTCTGAGGGTAACATTCTAGTCCCAAATTTTAATTCTATTGACCAACGTGAAAACTCTTATTACCCAAGAGGAGATTCCAGAAGAGCCCCAAATTCTGATGGACAAACCCAAAGCCAGAATTTGCCCAAAGGGATTATTTTAGAGCCAAAAAGGATCCCATATGAATCAGAAACTAATCAACCAGAAGTAAAGCATAGTACATATCAGCCTGCATACCCTGAGGAAATCCCTCCCCCTGCAAGGGAACATTTTCCTGCTGGAAGAAATGCTTGGAACCAACAAGAAATCTCTCCACTTTTTAAGGAAGATCCTGGGAGGCAGGAGGAACACTTACTTCATCATTCCCATGGTTCTAGAGGAGGTGTGTACTATCGTAACTACAACCCCTATGACCCCAGGGAAAACTCACCATACCTTAGAAGCAATACATGGGATGAGAAAGATGATTCTCCCAATGCTATGGGACAACCTGAAAGTCCACTGTACCCCATCAATACCCCAGAACCAAAAGAGACAGCCCCTTATAATGAAGAGGACCCAATTGATCCAACAGGAGATGAACCTTTCCCAGGACAAAATAGATGGGGTGTGGAGGAGTCAATCTTTAAAGAAGGCCCAACAGTTAGGCACTATGAAGGTGAACATTATGCCTCAAATCAACCAAAGGAATACCTCCCTTATTCCTTAGATAATCCATCAAAACCCAGGGAGGATTTTCCTTATGGTGAATTTTACCCCTTGAACCCAGATGAGAATTTTCCATCATATAATGCAGTTCCTACTGTATCACCGCTTGTGAAAAACAGGGGCTATTATGCTAACAGTGCTGTTGGACCAGAGGAGAGCACTCTGCTTCCTTCTTGGAACTCCTGGGACCACAGGATACAAGCTGGGCAAAAAGAAAGGACATATTTTAACAGAAATTTCTGGGATCAGCCAATACATTTACATAAAGTCCCTGCTAGTTCACCACATCGGACAGAGACCCAGCCCTATCCTAGTAACTCCCCTGCTGGGCTTCAGAGAAATCCAACATGGCGAGAAGGTGAGAACTTGAATTATGGCGTGCAGATTACTAGATTAAATTCACCAGAGGGTGAACATTTGCCTTTCCAGGACTTAATTCCTCCAAGTTACTCAACAGGTCAAAAAGAAGCACATTCATTTCATCTAAGCCAGAGAAGCCCTTGCTGTACCAGTGGTTCCTTGGGGCACAAGGACAATCCACTTGCTCTGCAAGACTACACCCCATCCTTTGGTCTTGCACCAGGGGAGAACCAAGATACCAGTGCTCTGTATACAAAAGATAGTCATACTAAACATGCAAGACATACCATCTCCCCGACAAGCACCCTACCTAGCCAAAGAAACAGCTCAGAGAAAAGACTACCTGGAGAAAGTCAAAGCCCAAGTCCTTTTAGAGATGATGTGTCCACTCTGAGGAGGAACATACCATGTTCTATAAAGAATCAACTGGACCAAAGGGGAATTAAGTCATTTTCCGAAGCCAGTTCTCTTCAATCAAAGAACATGCCTTGTCTCAAGAGTGACCTTGGAGGAGATGGAAATAATGCTTTGGACCAAATATTTGAAGGTAGCCAGCTCAATGAGAGGACTGCTGACCTTACTCCTGAGCAGCTTGTTATTGGTACACCTGATGAAGGCCCCAAGCCAGAAGGAATCCAAAGGGAAATGCAAGGAAATGAAGGTGAAAGGCAACAGGAAAGACCATCTAGCATCCTGAAGTTACCATGCTTTGGCTCCAAATTAGCAAAGTATCTCTCTTCCAGCACGGGAACTCCAGCTAGCGTTGGAAAGCAAGGCTCTTTCAATGGGGATCCAATGATGCCTACTGAGATTCCTAACTCGCTGGCTGGGTTAGCTACTGAGGCCCAGTTTCAGAGCATAAATGTAGACCCACTTACTGCAGATGATTCCCTTCAAATAGAGACCAATCCACAGGACCAAGTGCAAGACTGCTTACTACTTCAGGCCTAGGATTCTCTCAATTAAGCATCCTTTGGGGAAGGAAAATACCTGATATTCTATACCTGATATTCTACAGTGGTTCCCAAACCTTTTCCCCTAAGACTTGATTAAGTATCTGACCCTCCTGGTGATCCTTAAATTTTTCCCCCATTCCAGCAATAAAAGTAATCTCCCAAGTGGTGCAGGGCCTCTGGGAGTCCTTAGATCAAGTACTGTCACTATTAGCACAGACCTGGGAAAAAAAAGAGGGGGGCAGGAAAGCTATGACCATCACCACCTTGAAACTTGGAGGTCACCCATCTGGGTTAGTTCCCCTTAGCTTGCTGATCCTTCTTTTTCTCTCAAAGTTCCATACTTGCAAAATTCTCTGGTTTTGCAAGACAGAAAAGCAGATGAACTTTCCATTTTGTGTATGGAGATCTATGTGTCAGTATCTGATGATTGTACATATTTTTAGTCTTTGTCCATTTTGTTTTGTTTTGTTTTGTTTTCTTCTAATGGTCTCATTGGGCATATTTTTTTTCTTGCACCACCTCTTTCTTTATATGATTTCTTTTTTTATCTTCCTTCTTTTTTTCTGTCCCAACCATTCTATATTTAGCTTTCTACTTTTCCCTTCCTCATCTCTATCACTTCTTCCACACTAAGCTATCTTTAACTATCACTAGTCTTTTACATCTACCTTCTCCATTATGTCTTTCTCTCTCCCCATCTTTTTGGTCTGTCTCCTAACATATCACTGTTAGTCAATCTGTTTCTCCTCTGACTGCTGTCTTCCCCTCAATTTATGTTTTTCCTGCTGTACCATTTTCATGTCTTAAGCCTGCATGTCTCTCTCCATTTTTGTATCTACTCTCTAAAATCTATCCTATTTTTTTTCTTGGCCCAGCCTAACCATCATTGAAGAATATAATTCAGAAATAGTAGACACTAATACCTACTTTTATTTTGTATTTTCTTAGGGCTTTACCAGGTAGAAACAGCTTAGCCAGAAGAACACATTCAAGAAGTATGAAGTAAGACAGGCTAGTAAGAACCAGCAGCCTGGTGACAAGGTTAGGAAGGTAGGGTGGGAAGACTGCCCCTCTGCCCCTGAGCACCCCGATAAAATGAGTAAGACTTGCCACACCCCATCACCAACTGATCATCTGCAGGATTTGGGAAACACTGTCCTAATCAAATGAGAGAAGCACTCAATGGTTAGTTTTCTTAGTAGTACTGTATATGTGATTCTGCCAGTAAATTCTACTGCTATTATAACATAAAGACTGATTCTTCTTGTCCTGGTAGAATTATTTACAGATACACTCTCTTCACATTTTGATGAAATAGTGTAAATTATTTTGTAAAGTAGACATTTCTATGTTGCCTTGCTTAGAATACATCTAGGCATTTTGTTTTGTTTTTATTAATAGCATTTTGGCCTACTCTCTGAATGTTCCTTGCTGGAAAGAAAGAATTCTCAGAATTATCTACAGAGTTACTTTCTAACTCTGAAGAGTTTTTTAGAAGAAAATGTCCTGGGACTGATTTCATAGATCTCAGAAATTTGGGGATATATAATGTTGAAAACTTCCTGAGAAAGGAAATCTTGTTCTTCGACTCTTCTAAAGTTCCTGGCACAGTGCCTTGCACACAATAGCTGCCCAATAAATATTTATGGATTGACTGATTTTAAAATAGCTTTTGAAGCTCCCATGAAAATACCTCAGTGTACTGTTCCTACATGTAAATCTTCTGGGATGCAGAATGAGCCCCCACACTCTGTAGCTTTATATATTCGGCAACATTTGCATTGTGGAGTCTCCAGAGTAAGAAGGAAGCTTAGAGGCAGATTGTCCAGGCCATCCGCTAATTGCTATACCTACCACTGCTACTACTGTGTTTTGTATTTTATTTACTCATTAAAAAATCATTAACTTATTCTATATAAAACTGTCTCTTAAGTATTATCCTCATCAAAATAAATCTACATTTTATGTTTCACTACTTTTTCCCAAAAGTTTTCTAATCTAGATATGAATAGCTTCATTGTAAAACACTCTTTCTCTTCAATATTTCATGAAAATGTAGGGATCATGTATTTATTTTAGCAGACATACTGACACATCTTCATCTATAAGTTACCACAGCTTAATTTTTCATTATAGACCTCTGTAATGTAAAATGTAAAAGAACAGTGGAACAAAAACATCTATTAAATTTAAGAATATAGAGTAAAGAAAAAAAAAAGAAGAAGGGAAAATATTCCTGTAGAAAATGACTCTTCATCTCATCAGCACAGGTATTCTCCTGAAAATCTGGATACCAGGCATGAGTTCCTTATAGTAAAGAAATTATCCTGAGGGCCTTTGTTAAGTTATTGATAAAGCTTTTAAAGTCAGCCATAGTGTTAAGGTGCATGCAGAAGACATGATCACTCTGTCTCTAGCAACCCCAGCCCACTACCACGGCCCCATTTCTATGCCAAGTTCCCACATCCACCTGAATGATTTTTAAATGGCTGGATATATCTTGGTGATCTTTAGTTGATAAAGTAAATATAGAAGAAGAAAATAACACCTGAGGATAATCCAGCAAGCACTAACACAGACATGCCTTATAAGCTTTTATGTTTCACAGCCTCTAATATATTTCTCTAGCTGGGCAATGATCCCATTGGCTGGAGGAAGTCTTGAACTCTTCCACTTTAAGCAGGAAGCAAAATAAGATGATGAAATGTAGGGTCCAGCCACCTCTGAAAGCTTACCCTAGCAGCCATTTTTATGGAGATTCTTCCTCTGGCTTTTTGGATCTCCTGAACATGTTTTACTTTAGTGATTCACATCAGAGTCTTAACTTTGTACATATTTAAAGAAAATTCACAAGACATAACTTTTGAGTTACTTTTATACTTGTTTTGCCATATCTCTTCCCTCACCCATCTCCTTTAGTCATAACCTAAAGGGCCCTAAAGAAGATTCATCTTGCCCTCAGGAAACCAAACTTCATTTCTAAAAACCAAAAAGGGAACCAGAAATGTTGGATTTTTAGATCAACAGCTCTGACCTTCCCTCACAAAACCTCAAAGGTTTCACTGTGACTCAGATCAACTGTCCAACCAAAACTCTGAAGAAAATGACACTTGGAGGGAAATAGGTAACCACCATTTCACAATGGAATATAGCTTTTGGTTTTGTCCACCTGTTCTTCCTGCCTCTGCACTCACCCTAGCCCAGTAACATGGAACTTTCTCTCTTACTTTGAATTCATAGCCAACAAGATTTAAAAACAGGATTCATCTGGTAACAAACAAAACTCCATGTTGGTAGAGGAGAAAAGTCCTCAAATAAAGGAATTATACTTCAACACAGACACAATCGTTAAATAGATGAAGCTCCCTTCAATGCCTCCTTACCCACCCCATGCCACCCTACCCCAGTCAAAGCCCTCTGCACTCGTAGTGCCTATTCCATCTGCCTGAGGTCGCAGCACTCTTTATTGCTGTGCTTTATCAGAACTTGGACAGTCATTTCCTCTGAGCGTATCCAAATGATCGTGCCTCATTCCTTTCCACACTGTACAAAGCAGGTATTTGCGGATTGCCCTGGTAAATGATTCCTTCTCAAGTGTTAGATAGTAATTAGTCCTCCCAAATTATCCATCATGACCTTAAAGACTGAGTCTAATCATGGTATCAGTAAGGAAAGATAATGGTAGGAAATATGGTTTGGAAAGGTCCTTGTTGTCCCTCAGCTACTAACCCACACTGGCAGCTCCCTCCCTTACCTAGGAGTCCGGCGGCTTCTGATACAGTTGCATGCTCTACCAGCATTTCGGAAGCTTTAACGTGCACGTGAATCCTGTTACAATGCGGAGTTTGATTCCGTGATCTGGAGTGAGGTCTGCCATTCTGTGCCCAGGGGATGATCAGTCAGCCAGTTGGTAGGCCAAAGTCAGCATGGCAAAATGCCAGGCTATTTCCTGCAAATAAGGAACAACTGCATACTCAGCAGGGAAGGATCAGAGGTCTCACGCCCTGAAGGAAATAAGTATCACCAATTTCAGGGGATTATGTCCAAATGAAGCATGTAAGTGAAAGGTTCAATAGAAAACCCGAAGGAGTAGGCCAATCCTGAGTCTAGTCTTACATTCATGTTATGCTGCTTCTTCTTCTTTTCCTTGATCATGTAGTTCTAGAGAGTTCTACTTCCATCCATGAAGGCCCTATTCTGTTGATAACCCCTCCAAGATTACCCCAGCTTCCCTAAAATCTCCTAGCACATCATCTTTTATATTTAATCACACATCGTCTTATAGCAAGTACCAAATTTTTCTTGTGTGTGTTCTGCCTATAGAAGGACGAAGAAAACTTTTAAAAAGTGACACCCAGTTCTGATGTATCCCTCAAAGCAACTGGCACGGCTGAGTTAAATAAACATCACTATTTCTTTAGATACATTTTGTAAATGAATAGAAATTTATAATTTCCCACATTTAAAATAACTGATTGAAATAAAATTAATAATTATTACTGTTTGTCTAATTACAAAATACACATTCATTGTAGACTATTTGGCAAATACTGAAGAGTAAAAGGAAATAGATAAAAATGACACATAACCCCACCATCCATTGTTAGTATTTTGACTTATTTTCTCACATGTGTGTGTATTGGAGAGGTCTTAAAGTTATTTTTTATGATATAACCTACATTTCCTTCTTCACATTATATTAGCCATTTCCATAAGATTAAAAATACTTAAGGGAGTTCCCTGGTGGTGCAGTGGCTTAAGGCTTCGGCGCTGGCGCTGTCAGTGCTGTGGCCTGGGTTTGATTCCCAGCCAGGGAGCTACCCACGTACCAAAAAGCAAAAAAAAAAAAAAAACAAAAACAAAACTTAAAACTTTATTTTTGTTGTCTGTAAAATATTCTGAAGTATACTTATATTATCGTTCCCTTTAATGATGGATTTTAAGTTTCTTATGAATTTTCACTATCATAAATAATGTTGTGATAAGTATCTTTATGCCTCTTTGTCCATATTTCTTATTATTTCCTCAGAAGTGGAACTACTGGGGGAAATGGTCTGAAAATGTATTTTAAACAGGACAAGATACTGAATGAGAGCACTGACTTTGGAGTCTGAGAGCCTGGGATGCAATGATCGATCAGTCCTCCATATACTAGTTGTAAAACCTTAAGAAGATTATTTCATGTCTGCATCTCAGTTTTATCAGTTGTAAAATGAAGAAAGTACTTACTTCACAAGGCAGTTACGAGGATTAAATGAAATGTTAAAATGCATGTTATATTTCATAAATCAACCCCTAGGTGGAGATGAAGGCTTATAAACCGTGGTTCTCAAGTAATTCCCTAGCGGCAGCAGCACTTGGGAATTTTTTGACAAATGCAATTTATGCTGCTGCATTCCAGAACTACTGAGTCAGCATCTCTGGGGTGGGGTTCAGCAATCTGTTTCAATAAGTCCTCCAGGTGAGTCTCGTGCATGCCAACGTTTGAGAATCACTGATCCCATACATTTTTCTATCATTTGTCTCCTGGGCAGAGAAGACCCAAAAGTCAATTAACACAGTAACAAATGCAACTTACAGAAGGTTACTGAATGCTACAACAGCTGTACTAAGCGATGGCATACATTACGCCACTGATGTGTATCCTTATTTTTACAGAAAGCTATGAGATCCTTATTTTTATTCTCATTTTCAATCAGATTGAAAGAACTTGCCTTTAGAGATTTGTCATTTGGTTACTAAGTATAGGGTCTGTATTCCAACCCAGATCGTGGATTTACCCACTATACTACACTGCCACTGCGAAGCCAAGACCTGGAAAGTCCATGAAAGGGTGATTTTCCCATTTCACTGCTCCCAGTCAGGGAGTCTGTGCATGTCTGGTTAAGAGTGTGCGTACATCTGTGAATTTGTGACTGTAGAAGCATAATTATGGTTCATTTTTAATATCAAGTTATATAAAACCATTAAAAATGACAATAGTCTTAAAGTGAAAACTGACTACTTGGCTTGGCTCTCCTGATTTCTAAGGACCTGGCACAAAGGAGCATTACTCTCATTGTTAATTAATGTAATTTTTCTCTGGCTGGTGCTAAGTGTGCTCATGGAAGCAAATGGCTAAGAACTATGCAGAAGGAAAACATTCTCATCAATAATACCCACTTATGGCTGTCTAAAAATACCATCCATCTAATTTAAATTAAAAAGGGAGGACAAAAAGTACAAAAATAATTGACTTAATATATTGGTCACATTAACCTCAAAATTCCACATGAACTGTAAGAAAACATTATAGTGGGCATAAATTATTACCAAAGATCTTCTATTGGTATTTGCTTAGGCTGTGGCAGTGATTCAGAGCTTTCATTGTCATTTACTAGACGAGTGAACCAGTCAAATTATTAATTATCCAATTTCAAATTATTAAAAACCAATTTATAATTAAATGAAAATTTTGTTTTTTTCATTTACAATATAGAAGTAAATCCAAGAGTTATTCTGAGAATAAAATGAGATGACAGGTGAATTACATGAAGATGTGAATGCTCAATATCAACATCATCACCACCATTAAATCAGATACCTCATAATTGGCTGCCATGTTATTTCAGGCCCTGAAGAAGCAGAATCCAAGATGAGATTAAAGGTACAAGAGATTTATTAAGAAAAACACCTAAGATAAAAATGGGGTGGGAGCCCAAGAAAGCTGGAGAGCCATCAGACTACGATGCAGGTCTGACCCACATGAAGGAAAGAATATAGGTAGGTAAAATCTAATGGTGGTGCAGGGCAAAGAAATTGTCAGTGAAGCTGATGAGGAGTCCTCAAGTAAGTCACCCATCAGAAGAGTCCTATATCTCCCAAGAACTGGCCTGTCTTAGTATCCTGGCCACACTCAATCATCATTGACTGGGAGCAGCCCATGGACCTCACACCAACACAGTGGTGGAGACCAGAGCCACAGGTCAAATACGCTAGCTGCTGCGAACCAAGAGGCTCCTTTCACGACTGCCTCATCTACTTTGATTCCTTAGTGTTTCCCTGCCAAATTGTCCATAAAAACAAGCAAATGTATGAATGAAATAATAGGAAGGCTTTAATCTTTCTTCACCAGCTCTCATTTAAGAGCCATCAGCTACTCGATTTATATCGAATGAGTTAATACTTAATAAGGCATTATTAGATTGGTGCCTAGCCACGAAGAGTGCTCAATTGTTATTAATATCAACTGTCTTACAGTTGAACTGAACTTGTAAAGGAAGGTAGACCTACAAGACTATAAGTTAGCAGTCCTCTTCCAGCTGGTATTTAATGAGGCAATAATACTGGAGTAGGAGTCTTTCCTACAAGAATCTGCAACAAGGTATCAAAAACTTTCTATTGGGTATGCAGAAAAAGGAAAGCAAAGATGGGGAGAGAGTAGAGGAGCATCTTCAGAAAGTCTCCCCCTAAAAGTTCTTATCACAAGGAAAAATATGTTTTTGTAACTATATGAGGTGATGGGTGTTAACTAAACTTACATGGTAATCATTTCACAATAGATAATACTTGTATATATGTGTGTCATCATTATATTGAACACCTTAAACTTATACATGTTATATATTCCTATGTCAATTATTGCTAAATAAAACTGGATGGAAAACAAAGCCTTCCATAAATTCTCATAACATTTTGGAACCCATTTCTTTGCCTTTACGGGATTGAGCCAAATGACTGTAATTATTTATGCATCTATCTTATCTCCTCAACTAAGTTGTAGTCATGTTTTTTTTTTTAATTTATTTTTATTGTTAGACTTACTGGGGTGACATCTGTTAGCAAGCATTACATAGGTACCAGGCATACAGTTCTACAGTGCGTTGTCATCATGTTTATTCATTCAACAAATCTTTATGGAGCACATCACTGTGCCGGGCACCGTACTTGGTGCTGGGTACACATCACCGGAATTTATGCTCTGGTTGTGGGAGACAAACCATAAACAAGACTAATGAGTAAATTATATAGTCTGCAAGAGGGTGATAAGTACATGGGAGGAAAAATACAAGATAAGACAATGGGTTGGCAATTTTTAAGGTAAGGGTAACTCTCATGGAGAAGATGACAAGTTGAGCAGAGTGCTAGAGTGTGAGTGGCAATGACGACTTTCTTGAGGGCATGTTTCACAGTTTAATCACTAAAATATCTAGCATAATTCTTTGCATGAGGTAAACATTTAATAAATGTTTACTGATTAAATAAAATTCATAGACTTGGCTAAAACCAAATGCTAGATTGAAGATTATTCAAGAATTATGTATCTTTAGCACAACTAAACTGATTTCCTACTGAAGCACCAGTGCCCTGGCTTTATTCCTAAACACACACACACACACACACACACACACCCAAAAAACACAAATAATCCACACAAAAAATGCAAGTTATTAAAAATTACTATTACAATTTTTAAAAAATTCTTCAAAAAAATGACTTTTACTAATTAGTCTCCCATTATTTTAAATCCAGAATCAGCATTTACATTCCACACACAGTACCCTTAGGTATATATGTCAACTGGCCTTGGGTTTCTGCCTTAAAGAAGTTTATGTGCCATGATAAACACTATGTTCATCAGGAGGAACCTTGTCTTTTAATTTAATTTTAGGTTTAAATGACAAAGATATCTCAAATATGTACATGTATGAGTTCGGTGATTAATGCATAATTATACTTACAAACCATCAGTAATAAATTGTTTTAACTTACATGCAACAAAATTAATATAAACTTCTTTTCCAATAAATTATTTCACACAGATATATGCTTATGAATCTATTTAATTGTTCAAACTGTGTTAGAGAATAGTATTTTGGAATACATATTTCATTAGATTCAGTTACAACATAGATGATTTCCAATAGGAATTTCTTATACTATCCTGGATAATCAAAAAATATTTTTATAAAAAAAATTTGTATTCTTTGCTACCGAATCTATTACATCAAAATATATTTTTCAATCATGCATTTAATTATGTCATCTTCAGCTAATCATAAATATTAGAGATCCCATATTAAATTATCTTTATAGACATTTCCAATACATGTTTTTCAATCATTTTTCAAATGAAGAGCTATAACTGACCTATGTTTACATATCAATTTTCTCTACACAGTTTTACTTTTTAAGAAGAGACTAGCATGGAATGTGAAAAAGCTCTGGCTCTCTTTGGCAAAGCCAAAAAAAAAAAAAAAAAAGAAAAGGCAAAATTTAATTGTCTTCTGATTTTTAACCTTGAGTTTTACTTTCTCTCCTTGTCTATTTTTTTTAAATGCTGTAAATTGTACTCTTAGGACATATACCCTTTAGGGCAAGGATGATAAGTGAGAGATTCAATACTAACAGTGTGAATATACACTTGAGAAGTAATTACCTAACAAAAATAACAATGCTACTAGCATTTAAATTATTGGGGAAGAGGGGTTAGTTTTACATTATCCAAAAAAAAATTGTGGCTTCAAATTCATTGGTAGTAAATATATTAACTTTCTGAATCAAAATGGAGAGCCTTTCAAGATAAGGAGCTACGTAGTCAGCAATGACTTAAATTAGTCAGAAAAGCAGGAATCAGGGGTCAAGGCTGTTTCTACCATTATGGTTTTACCATCATATAAAAGTGGGACCCTATGCGTGTAGCACTTGTTTCTGTCATAAGTGTAGCAGGTCTCATTGTCTTCATCACAGATATTGCTCTGGGTGACAGTAACTACTTCATTTTCTAGCTCCACTTCTGTAGGATCACATTTTTTACAGCTGGAAAACAAATATATGCATTAGACAATACCCATAAAACGCTGAATCAAATCTGAGTGGCGTACACTTCTATGCAAAATCTATTTCTTGCAGCTGTGACCTGACAACTGACAAAGAATGATTCCTTTCAGAACTCAGCTTCTCTACAGTACAGAATAGTTTACGGGGCTTTTAAAACTTCAAATATAAAAATTAGTTGAAAGTAAGCAAATTAATTAATGATATGATAAAATTATTGTTTTGGCTGTATCATGCAGCATCTTCTACTCTGGTAGGTTTATTCTCGATTGTATTTTAGGATTAAACAAGTTGTTTATAGTGACCAGGAAGGAAGAATTTAAAACAAAAAAATAAAGTGTTTGATATTACATTCTATAGTTTCCAAAGAAACATCTTCATGTTAATATGACCGAAATCTAATTATTGAGTTATTAAGACAAACTGGCTCTTCCTATATTAATGGAAATTTCTTCTTTAAAATAAACTTATAACTGCCTTTTATCTATGATAAAGTTTTATAAATTTATGATACCTAATAGTCAACATAGGAATTAATGTATTCAAAAGTTCAAATCATATTGGCAAATGTTTATAATACCTCAATGTATTTTCCAAAACATTCTTACTAAGAAGTTAATTTTTTAAAGTTATTAACATCCATTTCTATATTAGTATGAAGGAAAATCTCTTACAGGTCAGACAAATGGTACACAAATTTGGTTCTCAGTGGTGAGGTGGGATCAGAGATATTCTCCCTGGTATGCAAAGGAACACTAAAAAAAGGAAAGAAAACAAAATAAGAAAAATAGCAGATATTGCTATTTTTGGTTAATAGACATATTGCTAAGACAGTACTTAACTCTTTCATAAGGCCGTTTAGTACATATAGCACTCTATAACACTCTATAGTAATACTCTTAATCAAATTTCAGAGTCATTTGCTGTATTTTAAACATTTCCCACTCAAAATACACCTCACAGCAACTCCTCAGTGTCAATGATCTTTGTTTATTTGGCAAATCCCTGGTTTTCCTTTAAAAATCAGCTCAAGTTCTACCTTCTCTGTGAGGCTTACTGTGATCCCATCCTCACCCCTCAATAAATCCTTTTCTCTGTAGTCTCATTAAAACTCATCTATCTTTATTATAACAAATGCCATATCATAGTTGCTTGTCTACAGAATAATTGCTCCCCTAGAATACATAAGTTCCTTGAGGCAAAAACATTTACATATTTCCAGTGCCTCACTAGATGTGTAGCACATGGAATATGTTTAATATTTGTGAAAGAAATGGACAGATATTATTATCCACATTTTTGAGATGCAGAAGTTATAAATCAGAGAGGTTAGTAGCTTATCTGAGACCACACAACCACTAATCAGTAAAGTGTAACTGGAATCCAGATCACTTGATTTGGTGAAGTTCCATGAAAAATTACATAATGCTTCTCAACTATTGTACATTTCATTAACTTTTACATTTTTTTATCTATATCATTATTCCTTCTCATATGCACCCCTTCGTGCCAAAAGATACAAAGAAAAACTTGTCTTTCCTAACTCAGTATTTAGCAATACCATCCACATAAATATCCAAGCAAAAACTTTAACATCATCCCTGAGTCCTACTGCTCTATATCTAATCCATCACTAAGTTCAATTGATGCTAATTCTTTGCACCTATGAAACACATCCACTTGGTTCAAGACACCACCATTTCTCTCCTAGCAATACCCTACTTCAGTCTTGACCCCTGCAAAGCAATAGCCACATTATTGCCAAAATGGCTTTTCTGAAATGCAAGCCTAATTTCCTTCTCTACTTAAAACCTACAGTGTCTCCCCATAGATAACGGGGTATCCTTAAGATGGCCTGGAAGGCACACCATGGTATGCCTCTCACACTTCAGTCTCATCTCTTACCATGCCATACACCCTCTTTATACTATGTGCAAGTTGTAAATAACAGCATGCAATTCCACAAATTTACCATGCTTTTCTCATCTCCAAGTCTGAACAATAACAAAAACAATAACCATTCTAATATTTACTAAGTGCTTACTGTGTGCCTGGTACTAAGTTCAACATGTTACATGATGATCTCGCATAACCTGCACAACCATTTACTCTTCTTGGAACGCTCAGCCTCACCTATTAACCTTATCATCCCCTACACACGTTTACTCAGTTAACTCCCATTCAGCCAGCTAACAGCCATCATCCACTTCATCACTTCCTCCAAACATCCTTTCTTGTCTCCCACTGCCACTCTCCACCTGTCCCCCTAGGACTGGACTGGGTGCCACTCCTTAGTGCTCCTGTAAGATCAGAATATCATAAAAAGAATCATGTCAAAGAAAAGAATGAATTAGAGAATCATGGACTGCCTTTTAAAAATCTGTAGGCTTAAACATCAGATAGTCTTCTTCGACATGTGTTAGGTGCCAATGTCATGACGCCATCTTTTCAAGTTACATGCTTCTCCAATTAGTCTATCTCTGATAGGGAGCTTTATGGTGAAGAGTCTAAATGGTCAAAGAAAAGCTGCTGAAGAAAGTGATGTCTAAGCTAAGACATTGAGGTTGAGGAGGGGTTAACCAGGCCAAGAGGGGTGGGAGAAAGAGTTTTTCAAGCAGAGGAGCTAGCATAAGCGAAAATAAAAGGAAGCACTGTACGTGTGGAAAAATGAAAGCACTACAAGGTTTCTAGATTTTCAAACAAGCTGAAAAAAATGGCAATGGAAAAGCTTGAGAGCTATGCTAAGTGTTGTAGGTTAGGCTGAGGCATTTGAAATTTATCCTAATAACAAAGTTGGGAAAACCAGCAAAAGGATTTGAAGAAGTATAGTGATAAGTGGCATATAGGTTAGGTGAATAAATAACAGCAAATATTTTTTTGAAAATATGCCAGAAACCATACAGTCTTTAAAAGGACTAGATCTCAATTTATCTTTACAATAACCCTATGAGACACATATTATTTTCCCCCTATTTAGAGATGAGAAAGTTGACATTTAGAGTAGCTAAGTAATTTCCGTACAAGAGCACTCAGCTTTAAGTGACCCAGCCAGAACTTACAACAAAATTTTAAATACATGATATTTATTGTCCCATTGATTAAGTGGAATTGAATGCTATGTTTTTTCTCAATACTTGATCAGGTATAAACTAATCAAGAAAGCAGTGGTTCATAAGAAAGATGTTACTGATTGGATACAATAGAAATCTCTCATATCTTAATTATTATTAGCAATTCTGCTATTGAATAAGACTCACGGCTTATAACTTAGATTGTATATGAAATAAAATGAGTATCTGAAGTCCAATATACAATGAAACTAAATCAAATTAGTCAGTTTGATTTGTCTACCTGACCTTTATGCAAACAGTTTGGTACAGTATAAAATACTCAGTAGTCCATATATGACACAAAATGGGGTTTTTAGTGTTATCTCAAGTTTCAGTTTGAACTGATCAAGGACATCTAAAAGTTCTGATTCAAATAGAAATAACTGCACATAAACAGGGCATGCTAATGATTACATCTGGACTTCCAGTTGTAATTCAATCTAGCTGACTGGTTTTAGATAGTGTGGAAACGTTTCTGCTCCCAACTTGTACATAATTGGCTCAACCTCTTGTAAGGTGCTACACATCAAAGAGGAGCAAAGATGTAGGTATTACATTCAGACAATGGCTAATAGCACAGATATCTCTGCTTACAACATAAAAAATGAAAATATAAAATACCACATACTTAATTCTGATGTTTCTCTCCACGATGTCTTGACTCGGGTCTTCCGCAGAAGGAATGATCCTGGAAGTAATTTGGGCACACTTACACTTGTTGTTAACAAGAACAGTCCACTCATCTTCATCTTGGGCTTGAAAGGTAAAACACATTAAGACGAAACAGAAATAAAAGTCTATTTATAAACTTTGTATTGAGTAAATCTATTTTTTCTGCAGAAAAATTGTTCTATAGTTGATCTATTTCAACTTTCTCCACTTGTTCTCCCTCCTAATCTAAAACAGCTAAGTGAAAACCTAGAGCATAGTGAAGGAAATTAATTGTACGACAAAAGGAATTTTCTCTTTTTCCTTGGACCAGTCTATGGGAGTCTGAGCTGAAAGAATTCTGGTTTTAATCTAATGCTTTCAATAGAGGCACAGCTCTCTAAATGATGTAGCCTTGTAAAAATCAGTGCCAAATACCAAAATAAGAGAAAACACAAAAACCTAGACTGGATTTCTCTCACACCGAAGCAATCCATTCAAAAGTGAGCAAAAAAACAATATTAGTCTTTATAAACTCAGTTTGAAGTATCATATCTTTACATTTATGTGTGTGTGTGTGTGTGTATTTATACCTATTGCTTAGATTGCACATTTTCTTCTAATAAATCTTATTTCGTAAGACTTTTAAACATTCTTCACTACAATTTTCCTAAACTTAATTATATTCTTCCTGTTCACAATAACAATCAAGTTATCATGGTATAATGATTCAATCAGATAAAATAATAGGTTATTAATATTAGAATTATCTTAAAAGTTATAGTATATATAAAGTGCTATAAATTTGCAAAAACAACTTAGAAAATATTCAGAAGTATAAGCTCTATTTAATATAATAAGCCTGAGTGAAGAAAAAAATGAGTAAATGAATGAGTACACAGATGACCATTTATTGTCTAATCTAAACATTAAAGGGGGTTCCCTGGTGGTATAGTGGCTACGTTACGGCGCTCTCACTGTCACAGCCTGGACATAATCCCCTTTCAGGGAACCAACCAAAATAAAAAAATAAACAATAGGCAAAAAGGTCTGGAAAGTATTGCAAAGAATAAAAAAAAATTTCTTATTGTCTGGACTTGTATCAGTTAATTAATATTTGAAGAGTTAATAATAGGTTAATTTAATAGTGCTAATGAAACATTAATAATGATGTTAAATATCTTTCTCATTCCTACAATTTTAGCTAAATGATCTTCGAAATTTTCTCCTATCAGCTTCAAAAAACCCTAAAGATTCAGAACATGAATTCAATGTATAAAGGTTAAATGATCGGGATAGATAACATCATAACTGGAAGTCTAATTATTCCAGAAATGATCCCAGAGCAAAGAGGACCTAATGGCAGTATTTCAGTCTTAATGATACAATCATTACAAAACATTTTAAAACTATTGTTATTGTACTTATAATTGTTTGAAGTACTTTATAATACATTATTATGCCATTATTCATAGCTTCTTAATAAGTTTTCTCCTAAGTCTGTAAGATATTGAGAAGAAACACTATGAAGTCAGTTCAAGATAATATAACTCTTCCTGAAGTTCTGAAAAGAGTTAGATGACTTACTGTACTCATGACTCTTAAATGTTTTTCTCATCAAAATACAAATGAGCATATAATGCCTGACCAAAAGTATAAACTGAATCAAGTATGTGACTTGACTATTAAGTGTTAAGTAGAAAATGTCTATGTTATATTTATGGCATGAAATTTCTCACCAGAAACAGAGGGGGAAACTATCATTACTGTCATTATATAAAAAATATTAGGCAGCTTAATATACCGACCGGAAAGTGTACAAATATTTTCAATTCACCAAGACTTAGAAGATTCTAACATTCTCTCACTGACAGGCAGTATTTTTCCTATTAAACCAATTATTATAGACTGTGCTTTACGTTATTCCACGAGACATAGTAGGTGCTCAAGAAATACTTATTATATTTAATTTAATTCAGTTCAAACAAATAAGAAAATAGACTTACCACATACTAGATATAAATATAATGAGTTTATTAAAAGGAAATTCTCTTATACAGGCGGAATAGGATAGCAGTTAGTAGTATAAGCTATAGGGTCAAATGGCCTGGGTTCTACCTATCACATGCTTGCTATGTGACATTAGGTAAGTTACTTTGCCTCTCTAAATCTCAATGGGCTCAACTATATGTCAGAAATTATAATAGTACCTATCCTCAAATGGTTGTTGTGAGAATTAAATGGAATAGTATATGTAATTAGCCTAATGCTTAGAATATAACATGTGCTCAATAAATGATAGCTCTTACATACATATAGCTACATAAATGTTTTACATATATATTTTACTATTACTATCTTTATACAATAAATATTATTAGAAATTCATTATTTTTGATGCTAAATTAGTATAAAAATATATATCAAATGACTATTCTTAATTGAATCATATTCAGTCTTGAAGTAAGAATAGTAAGTCCAGTGTTAGAAACAATCCAGTCAAACCATATCACTTTTAATTCACATTCCCTTCTAGATGAAAATTATTAAATACTGTACTTCTATATTCAGAATGTATTCCATATTCTACAGTAGTTTGAAGGGCTAATAAACAAAATATTCATAACTGAAGTTCAGTCAAGTTATAGGCAACCTATAGTGGTTCTCAACCTTCCTGATGCCACAACCCTTTAATACAGTTCCAAGGTGTCGTGACCCACAGGTTGAAAACCGCTGCTTAGAAGATTAAACATTATGAAAGAGTCATAATAAATCTGAAGGCTCAGATTCAGGAAAAGTTTTAGAACTAATACCGGTCTCTCTGGGGAAATAAAATCCCAATGCATTCTATGCTGTATTTACAGTAATTATTATTTCATTTCTCCAGAATACTTATTTAAGACACTTGAGGAATAGACTAGTAATTTTCAAGATTCAATATGGACAGTCTCATAAGTATAGCTATTAGTACTTATCCAGAAATATATTTATTTCATTTATTTATTTATTTATTTATTTATTTTGGTGGATCCCTGGCTGGGCATCAAACCCAGGCTGTGGCATTGAGAGCGCCGAAGCCTAACCACTACACCACCAGGGAATCTCCAGAAATATATATTTTTATTATTCTCAAGGTTATAGTAGGCAAACAAGTAAGATAAGAGAAAAAGAATAAAAAGAAGTACAGTGAGTCTTGTCTGAGTAAAGATCTCTGCCCATGTAAAGATTAAGGCATTTTAGAAAAATGTAGCCAAGTAGCTGGCCTACCAAAGCACAAACAAAAATGTTTAAATCTGAAGAACAGATCTGTGTTATATTTTTCCTTTTATCTGAGTTCATTTTCAAAATACCACATACCTGTCACAAGAACAGCCTTAACAAAAATGGCCAGTACTCCCCAGAAAAGCAAATGGTTCTTCATCTTGACTTCACTTCTTTTGAAAGCTGGAGCTAAAAAAGTCAGGGTTAAGGTGTATGATCTGTAAGAAATGTGCAAATGATGGTGCTTCTGCTTTCTTAAAATAACGCTCCAGGCAGCTAACAAACCAAAAACAATCACAACTGCGGTTGAAGTCTGAAAATTTAATGCTACACTGGAAAGAAATGTATGGCTCAGATGTACCTATTTTCTTTCAAAGCATCCCCTAAAGCCATGCTTTGATGCAATCACTTTTTATTTTACATCTACTCTATATAATTAAAGCAGAAATACTAATAATAGTTTCAAGGCAGCAGTCCCTTAAGAATGTTTAATAAGTGTTCTCAACTTTATTACCTAGATAATAAAGTTTTCAAATATCTGAGATTTGTTGTGCCTGGAACGAAAAATAAAGGGAAGAGAAAGAGGAGAAATGAATTTAAGCTTGTTAAAGTCCCAATTGTATATTATGTCAACTTTTTCTTCTAGGCTTCATGAACCAAGCTACCAGATTTAAATATACATATTAAAATCATAATATGTAAGTATCATATAAAATTCTAATAATTTTCAGTTATTTTATAAGCTGAAAAATAGAATTGGAACTAGAAACAGGCAGATTCTAAATGTAACAGTTGTCACATTTTAATTTGATAGCATGAAGGCAGACCTTATGTTTGCTCATCTAGTAACAGCTTTCGGAATTGTACACCAATAAAATGATTTTTATTTGAGATGCCTCAACAGAAAACTAAATCACTGCAGTATTTCTTCTAATTTTTTTTCATTAATTAGTGCAAATACAGATAGGCGTGAGCGTGCGCGCGCACACAATACACACACACACACACACACACACACACACACACACACACAGGTCTGACAATTAAGTTCGTGAACTAACCCTAGAAAAAGCGCTACATAACTCATTGCTGAATATCACTATGGTCATCTTCGAAGTACTCCCCTTGGGAAACTATGCACTGATGCCAGTGCCTAGTCCACCCTTTAAGCAATTTTGGAACTCTTTTTCTGGAATGGCTATCAGAGATGTTATCATGTTGCCCTTGAAGTCCTAAATGTCAACAAAATGTCTTCCTTTCAATATTTCCTTTATCTTCAGGTAAAGAAAAAAGTCATTGGGGGCCAAATCAGGTGAGTAGGAAGGGTGTTCCAATACAGATATTTGGTACTGACTGAAAACTCCCTCACAGTGCTGTGTGAGCTGGTGCATTGTCATGATGCAACAGCCATGAGTTGTTAGTAAAAAGTTCAGGTCATTTTCATCAAACTTTTTCATGCAGGCTATTCACCACCTCCAAATAGTAAACTTGATTAACTGTTTGTCCAATTGGTACATTCATAATGAATAATACCTTTGATACCAAAAAAGATTAGCAACATCGTTTCCACTTGATTTGGACTGACAGAAATTTTTTGGTCATGGAGAATTAGCTGACTTCCATTGTGCACTTTGACTCTTAGTTTCAGGGTCATATTGGTACACCCATATGTTATCACCAGTAATAACATGGCCCAAAACATCATCTTGCCTCTCCAAAAGGTCTTGGCAAACTTCAACTTCTTTTGCTTTTGTTCATTGGTGAGCTCCTTTGGGACCATTTTTGCACACACCTTTCCCATGACAAGATTTTCAGTTAAGATTTTACTGTTTCTCTGTCGATGTTTATTTGGTATCCTATGCTTCTCACAGTCAGCAGACAATCTTGATGCGCAATTTGAAGAATTTTTGCAATGTTTTTGTCAGTTCTACTCATTACTGGCCGCACTGACCTCTCTTCATCAGTGATACTTTCTCTCCCCTCAGAAAAACATTTAATCTATTTGTACACTGCTATTTTATTCATGGCATTATCCCCAGAAACTTGGACTAACATGCCCCTAATTTCACTTCCACTCTTGCCAAGTTTAACAAGAAATTTAATGTTTGTTTGTTGCTCTAATTCAAGCTCTGACATTCTCATGATAGCACACAAAAACACAACAATGATAATAAACGCCACTCAGCAAGACACTGCCACTCATCAACATGAACACAACTGTGAGGCACAGATATGCCAAGGTTATGACACCTTACCAAGTTGTTTGTATAGTGCTGCCAACGTAAACACACAGTAGCAAGTTCGTAAACTTAACTCAGAACTCGTATGCTACCACCCATTAGTCATTTAGTAGACATCTAGGTTATCGGATCAACTGTTAGTTATTGCAGTGCTAGTACTCAAGTAACCCTTATTTTACTTAATAATGGCCCCAAAGTGAAAAAGTAATGATGCTGGCAATTGAAATATTCCAAAGAAAAGCTGTAAAGTGCTTCCTTTAAGTTAAAAATTACATGTGTACAGAAAAAATATAGTATATACAGGATTTGGTACTATCCAAGGCATCCACTGGGGGTTTTGGAACATATCTCCTATGGATAATAGAGGACTACTGTACTTGAAAGTTGCTATGAGAGTAGAGCTTTAATGTTCTCACCATAGCACCAACAAAATAAATGGTAATTATGTGAGGTGAAGGATATGGTAACTGACCTTATTGTGGTAACCATTCACAATATATATGTGTATCAAATCATCACATTGCACAACCTAAACTTACAGTGTTATATGCCAATTATTTCTCAATAAAGCTGGTGGGTGGGGGGAGAAAAAATATATCCACAATTTTTCTGACTTGGGGCAGGGAGAGTCAGAAGAAACTTGGAAGAATTGTTAGCCTTATTTGTCATAGACTAAATTGGAAGTACAATAACCTAAATATCCATAAATAAATTGAAAAACTAAATTGTGGTATAGCCATTCTCATCAATAAAGTAAATGAACTGTTAATATACACATGGATGAAACTCAAAATAATTGTTCTGATTGAAAGAAACCAAATAAAATATCAAAAACAGAGTACATACTATGTGATTCCAAATATTATATAATACTTAAATATATATTATAAAATAATCATATATTTTAAAATGTACAATTATATTAAATTTCATATTATATTAAATATTATATATAATATTTTAATATGGTTCTAGAAAATGTAAGCCAATCTATAGTGACAGAAAGCAAATCAGTGATTTCCTAGGAAGGTAGGGACATGGAGAGAAAGAGGGGAGAGAAGAATTATGAGGGTATATGAGAAAATTTGGAGAAGGATGGATATATTCAATATCTGGATGGTGGTATCAATTCACAAGTGTATATAATGCCCAATTTTATCGTACAGTATGTCTCAAATGTATATAGTTCATTGTATATCAATTATATCTCAATAAAGCTGTTAAAACTTCATATCTTCAAAATTCAGTATTTGAGTATGATTTTAGGTTTTCTTTGAATGTCCTTTATCAAGTTGAGGAACTTCCTTTCTGTTCTTAATTTGCTCAGTTGTTTTTTTTTTAATCAGAAATGGCTATTACATTTTTTTCAAATGCTTTTTCTCTGTTGAGGTGACCATGATTTTTCTTTTTCAGTTGGTTGATACGGTGAATTACATTGCTTCAAAATGTTAAACTAACCTTGCATTCCTAAGATAAACCCTACTTAATCATTATGTAATATCCTTTTTATGAATTGATGCATTCACTTTACTAACATTTTGCTTAGAATTTCTGCTTTCAGGTTCATAAAGGATACTGGTCTGAAATGTTTTTATCTTGTAATGTCTTTGCCTGGCTTGCTATCAGGATTATGCTGGCCCAATAGTTTGGAAGTATTTCTTCCTCTCCAATTTTCTGGAGGAGTTTGTGTAAAATTAGTATTATTTTTTTCTTTAAATGTATGGCAGTTTCATCAGAGAAGCCATGACCTGAAAACTCTCTCAAGGTAGCAAGCTGATGCAATTGCAGTGATCTCATCATTTGTTTTCCATCTCTCAGAGATCACTGTCTTTTGCTGCCTAATGTCCAGCATCTTTAAAATCATTGTTTCATAAATTTGGCAGGGTTTTTTTAGTTGTTTCAAGTGGAAAGGTAAATCTTGCCTGTTATTCCATCCTGTTTTGAATTGGATGTTAGAAACTTGATATTAAAAGTGAGTTTGATATATAAGTTTATAGACTGAACTAGATTTTTTAGAGCAATTTTAAGTTCTTGATAAATAAGCTAGACATTTAATAATAGAAAACTACCAAAATTATTGAAGCTTCTTAAAACATCCTTAAGGGAAGTCAAAGGAAAATTTAATTATGGTAATTTGGAAGCAATGATGGGGGGAGGGTCATGTTTAAAACTCATTAAACTATTTGCTGCTCCAAACTCTTCTCTACATCCAGTCTTATCCATGTAACACATTGTGCACTAAGCAGACAGCAATCTTTTTAAATGGAACATCAGACCATATCTGACATTAAAACCCTCTACTGGCTTCTCATTACATTTAGAATAAATTCAGACTCATTATCTAGCCTGATTTCCCACAACTCTCCCTTTCAGTCATCACAATCCAGCTACTTCTGCTTGGGGCTTTTTGTACCTTCTAGTCAGTCTCTCTGCATGAACACTTCCCATACCCTTGCATGGCTGGCCCCTCGTCATCAGTCAAGTCTCAAGTCAAATGTCATTGCCTTGGAGACAATTTCCCCGGTTGCTAGTCATCCTAACCAACCGCCAGTCACTGTCATATTACCCCATTTTATTTTCTTCATAGTATTTACCATTGTTTGAAATTCTTATTTAGTTTATTTAGTATCTTTCTTCTCACTGGTAGAATAAAAGCTCCTTGAGAGTGGCACTGTCTTGTTGCTCACATTTGTCTTCAAGAACCAAGCACAGGGATGTCTAAAACATATTGTTTTGAATACAGGAGGAATGGAGAACATCTTCACAAGGAGTTGAAAACTGTCTGTAATTTTAAGTCTTCTAACAATATGACTCTCTTTTTTGGACAAGCTCCATATTGTCAGTGTTACTTTTCTAAGTGTATCACTTTTTAGGCAGCTATATTACACTACAGGCTTCTATTAAGTGTATAGTTAGCTAACATCCCCTTTTAAAAAGTGTTTCCATAATGTAACACATAGACAATGAACTGTAGAAATGCATACTAGGAACCTACGTAATTCTTATTAATCAATGTCACCCCAATAAGTCTAACAATAAATAAAAAATGTGTTTTGATAAAACAATAACTTCTCCACATTTAATACTTAAATAGTTAAGATTTGGATATGAGATTTAGCATTAATCCTTAAGTTTCATCTTGCTCAACTCAGGCTAACATTACCACTTACTAGATTCTTTTTGAGCCCAGATTCTGAAACCTTAGTTATTTCTCTCAGCTTCACATTTACAAACTTGATATGCATGTCATCAGAATCCTCATTTAAGTCATTAGGAAAAGATGTTCAATGGGATCGTGCTGAATATAGACTTTTATGGTATATGTCTTAAGTCCCATCTCTAAGCCACCGCCAATCCAACAATAAGCACATTTTAGGTATAGTAGTTCATTTTAAGTTAACTCATATAATACCACACTACCACAGACCATAATTTTCCACTTCATTTATAAGAACAGCATGAATACTTAGTAATCAGTCCTTCCTTTGCTTCTATCTTTAACCCTTTTGCTGTGACATTTGGATCTATCTGAATGATTATTTCCATCCATTGACTGTGGCGTTCCAGTCTACCCCACGAGCTCAAAAAAAGATAGAGCAGCCCAATTGCTGTGTGCGCAGCATTATGCTTTCACCGTGTGTAAAAAGGGAAAGGTTTTGCAAAGGAAAACCAACCACATATTATTGTGCTATGTGTCCTGGAAATCCAGCAATGTGTGTTGTTCCTTTGAGAATTATTACTCAAAAGGATTATAAAATATAAAACATCTTGTCAGTGATCCAGAAAGTTAAAGAAAGCAGATGTACATTTTTCTGTATTTTTGTGTTTTTCAAGAATGAATAATAGGAAATATTTATACTTCAATGTAATCATTTATTTTAATAAAATGTACCACCTTAACTGTATTTACTTAAAAATATAAATACTATAATTATTATGAAATTGTTATTGCATATGAAACTGTTTCAAGGCCTTTTCTCCATTTATAAAATTTTTTAATGTTTTCTGGCACTATCAACAACAAAGATGTTTTGTATGACATATTGTATAGCATTTTGTAATAATTTTTTTATGTCATCAATGCCATTAGACTCTAATTTATCCATACTTAAATCTAACTGATGCCACTTAGTATGTTTTAAGTATTTCTTGCTAAAATTCAATATAATGGTAAATTTATTACCATATAACAAACATTTAAAATGAAAATGTCTTATTTTATTTTTTTGTTTTCAAAGTTCTTTGTTATTTTATTTTTATTTTTTTATTGTTAAATTTATTGGGGTGACATCAGTTAGTAAATTTATATAGGTTCCAGGTGTACAATTCTCCAATACATCATCTATGTATTGTGTTACTACCTCATACCTGTTAGAATGGCTATAATCAACAAGATAAGGGATAACAAGTGCTGGAGAGGGTGTGGAGAAAAAGGAACTCTGGTACACTGCTGGTGGGAATGCAAACTTGTACAACCACTGTGGAGGACAGTATGGAGGTTCCTCAAAAAATTAAGAATAGAGTTACCATATGACCTGGCAATCCCACTACTGGGTAACTACCCAAAAAATGTGAAAACCTTAGTCCACAAAGATATATGCACCCCAATGTTAATCGTTCATCGCAACACAGCGGCCAAATCATGGAAACAGTCAAAGTGCCCTTTGATAGACAACTGGCTAAAGAAGCTGTGGTACATACACACAATGGAATATTACTCAGTCATAAGAAAAGATGAACTAGGGCCATTTATGACAAAATGTCATTTATAGATAAAGCAGCTCAAAATGTTATTATTAAATGCATAAAATAGTCAAAATAACAACTTTTTGTAGCTTTCTGACACATTTTGAAAAAAAAACTTGCAGTCAATGCAGTGAAAGAGTTAACATCATGTGATTTCTCCCCTTAAAAGTCTGCAATAATATAAAAGGATCCCTGATATCTTGGCATCTTGCCACTTAAACACTTAAAAGAGATTATATTTTTTGGCTTTAAATCCAAGATATTAGCTGAACTCCTTTGGCTTTAAATCCAAGATGTAGCTGAACTTCCTTGATTTTCCTTTTAATAGATTAAATTCTGCATTTACTTCAACAATTCATTGTTTCCATTTATCCTTAAGCTTTATATGAAAAAGTTTTGGAATAGTATTGCCCAAAACAGTTCCCCAAACAAAGCCTCTAAAATATGTTACAGGGCCATCAGGAACACAGCTTTTACACCTTCTTCATATATACTATTATATATCTCTACTTTCTATACCTTTCAGACACTAGATAATACAAAAATGACTTTTGAATCAACCCAGAAAAATAAACTGAGGGAAGATCCTATTGGCACTGGAGGAAAAATCTTCTACCAAGAGAAGCTAACAGCTAAAATGATATACAAAAAAGGGTTTTCAGTTTTCAGGGTTTTACTGTCTCCAAGGTAAATGAGGAAACATAAAGCAAGCAAAGGTAGAAAATCCTTTATGTGTATATAAGCATACGAGGGCTGTCCAGAAAAAGTTCTGCCATAAATGCCTGTATTTTTCATATTACGTGGCTAGATACTATTTGAACAGCCCTCCTATATACAATATGATAAATACATAATTGTTACCAGTTCAATTTTAAATATTCTTAAAGTCACAAAATTATTACAACTGTATATATAATGTTTTATTTCTTAAACCAAGTAGTATTATATGGGTGTTTGTTATATTATCCTTTACAACCTGTTCATTCATAATAAATTAAAAACAATTATAAGTCATTATCCAAAAAATGACTAGTTATCCATCCAAGTAATGCATGCCTGTTCCTTCTCTTTCAGAATCTTAAACCTGGATCTATTTTATAGATTAAGATTAAGTAATGGCCCCACATTTTGCATATTATCATATGCAAATTATTGGTATTAAGTGCAGAATTATGAATACTAAAATTTATTTCCAAAATCAAATTTTGATCTTTAAAAACATACATAAATGCATTTCACACAATTGCACTTTTGTATAAACTATTTTATGTTCCTTTTTGTCACATATATTTTATATACCAATTTCCAAAAATTGATATATAATACTTGCTAACCTTTGAAGTTGTTATGTAATATTTCATTATGTTGATATACATTGGTTTCATAAAGTCTTTAATACTTCATTTAGGGTCCCTCCATTTACTATTAAATTAAAAACTATTTTTCAACAAATGTACATTGCAGGCCTAATACATGCTGATATGTTGTACCCTTGGTGCTAAGCTGCAGATGACCATGACCAACCAGGCCCTGCCTTCCCAGAGATTATACTCTAATAGAGAAGACAGATAAAATAAATAAAATAATCAGTTTGTGATAGGTTCAATGAAGGAAATAAAGTAGTGTGACAGAGAGCATCAAGGGTAGAGTTAAGGTAATCTACTTCAGAAGACACACTCAGGAAAGGCTTCTCTGAGGAGGTAACATTTAGTTCTTAATGCAGAATTTCTTCAAATATGTATCTGTATCCAATCACAGTGTATATACAATTTATATTTAGATATCAGGAGGCAACAGTTAAATTAATAAAGATCTCAAAACATGAGGAGAAAGTGCATCTCAAAATTCCTTTTAACTAAAAAATTAAAACAAACGAAAAACAATTCTTTTTCCAAAGGCTTTCCACATAGACTTTTAGGGTAGTGTTTTGTGGTTAAATGTTTATAAGGAGAATAGCACCTGTGTTGTGGTCTGTTTTTAAATAAACTTGCACCTGCAGGGGCTTTTCGTAGAACTGCTATTTGGGATAGCATATGTCAGTCATTTGACCATTATGCAGAGCTCTTTCCCCTCACCACACCACCTTCTGGGCAGGTCATAATTTACAAACAGGCTGTTTCCAAAAATTCACTTGAGAAACAACAGTTTAGATTTAATGATAATTTCCCTATACACATAATAGTTCAGAAGGTTCCCAGGAAATCTCTCAAACAGTAATATGCTCTTTTCAATTAATTAACTCCTGTGCTGCGGTTCCTCTCTAGGAAATTTGAACTATTTTTAGGGCAGGCCTCTGCTGTAGGCAAATGTGTCTGCTCTCTTTTTCCTGTATATGATTAGCTAATTCCTGTTTCAGAATTTTTTTCACTCTGTCGTTTTCCTCACCATAAATTTATGTTTCCTTCCTGCCAACCTCTGTCAAAATCCTAAAATTTTTAAAACTAATTCTAGTAAGTCTTGTCTTCTAATGTCATCCCATTCTGTTCACCATATTACCGTTTGTTTCTTCACTGCTAAATAAATCCATCTTATATCTCTTTATATCATTTTACATGAGTTGATATATTACTTTACATTTTTATCACTTTTCTTAATATCTGTATGATTTATTGCTGATACTAAATGAACGGTTTCTAGATGCAGAGAGGGAGTCATAAAGAGCAGTAGCAATTGGCAGCCCCCAAAAAAGGATATGAGGAAATATCAAAGGGGAACATCTATTCCATGTACTGTCCTCCTACTGAACAAAGAGCAAAGACAAGTCAGATTGCCTGAATTCAAATGGGATTTTTGTAAGTTACTTAACCTCTCTTTCTTTCAATTTCATCTATAAAATGACCATGACTATAGTACATACTTCATAGGATTTATAAGAATACATGTAAAGCACAAAAACATGGCTGCAACATACAAACACACAATTAATTTAGCATCTATTCTTTTAAATATATATAGAGAAAAGACAGCATCTTCTTTCAGACTGATATAAATACTAAGCTATTATAGGAGGCAGAATAGTGGCTCATCAAAGATGTTCATATCCAAATTCTCAGAACCTGTGAATACATTACATGGCAAGAGAGAATGTAGATTGCAGATGGAATTAAGGTTGCTGATCAACTGACCTTCAGGTGGCGAAATTACCTCGGATTATTCAGGTGCATCCAATGTAATCACAAGGGTCCTTATAAGAGAAAAAGGAAGGCAGGAGAATCAGTGAAAGACTAAGAGAGAGGTTTAAAGATCCTGCACTGCTGGCTTTCACATTAAAGGCAAAAAGCGTGACAGAATGCAGGCAGCATCTAGAGAAGCTGGAAAAGTCAAGGAAACAGAATCTTCCCTAGAGCCTCCAGAAGGAACACAGCCCTGGTGACACTTTGATTTTAGCCCAGTGACACCATGTCAGACTTCTTACCTAGAGAACAGTAAATAAATTTTTATTGGTATAAGCCACTAAGTTTGTGATAATTTATTATAGCATCAATAAGAAATTAATATAGCTATCTTTTTGGCTCATAATTTCCCTATATTATTGGGATAACCATGTATTTTTATTTTTATTTATTTTTATTTTTATTTTTTTTATGTGGGTAGTTCCCTGGCTGGGAATCAAACCCAGGCCGCAGTGCTGACAGTACAGAAGGAAGCCTTAGCCACTACACCACCAGAGAATTCCCCAAGTATTTTTATTTAAAATAATTTTTCTTTAAGACACTGAAATAACGTAGCCATTAATCAAATATGTTTTTGTGGTCTGGAAAGCTAATGCTGCTTACCTGGTCCTTAATTCAAGTGGTCATTTATTCATTTACTCATTGTGCTTTCTTTAACAAATATCTATTGACATCTACTCTACATGGTAGGGATACCAGTCAACAAGATAGGTATAACCTTTGATCAGCTGGATTTACAATCTATTGGGTAATGATAACAGACACATATTTATATCATGACAAAGTGCAATGTACCTTAGAAGCACAGATGTTGGGGCAGTGAGGAGGCAGGGTCAAGGAAAGCTTCCCAGAGGAAGTAATGTCCATGCTGAGACTGAAAAATTAGTAGAAGTCAGGCAAAAAAAAAAAAAAGGGATGAATATGGTCTAGGAGAGAATATAACATTGACAATTTAGATTTGAGAGAAAACATGACTATTTGAGGAAATGAAAGTTTGAAATGGCAATATGAGTCCATAAACATACCTACACTTAAACATCTGGCATGGTGCTGTGTGCTATGCATAATTAAAGTATTTTACATTAATGTAAATTTGACATCTTAAAATGATATTGTTGTAGAGTAGTGATTTTATATAGATAACTATAATATTATACTTGATTTTTAAATATCTGCATTCAGTTCCTTAGCAACATGAAACAAGTTTTCAAACATAGTATCAGAAGATGCATGATTAATACAAAAGGAAACTCTTAAGTAATGTGTTAACTGTTGTTTTAAGTATTGTATAATATAACATTAATTGTAGCAGTAATCACAACGTGAAGTAATACTCTGATATGGCAATCAGTGTAGACAAAAGTAAGTTGAAAGAAAATAATTTACAATTTTACCAGAAGCACAAAACAAAACGAAAAAAAACAAAAAAAAAACAGAATAAATCTGCCCAAAATTAATCAATGAAGGAACAATAGACCAATCTCTGAATGGTATGCCCTAATTATACTTTATGATTATTTGCCTAAACATACCTACTATATTCATGCTTTCCCCGGTTGCAAAACAAAACTGGAGAGATTCAGTATGACTGATGCCTCCTGATTCTCCTATTTTTCTGCCATCATACTGGTTGAAATTGATACCATATTTCTGAGTAATCTTAGTCAATCTGAAATGCCAAATTTTTTCAATACACATTGAAGCATGTCTTTGGCCCATACAAATTTTTTATTAGTGATAAACTATAAACTAGGAAATGGCATAATAAAATGGTTCAGAAAACCAACTTCAGAGTGAGACAGACTTGGGTTTAACAGCCAGCTATATAATCTTAGGCAAATTACTTCACATTTCTGAGTCTCGTCTGTGAAAACAGCAATAATACTGGTACCCTTCTTATAGATACAGTATGAAAATTAAATAAGATGATGTACTTAAATTACCTAGCATAGTGCCTCATACATAATTAGTATTTCCCAAAATATTCAACAATATTGACAACAGCAAGCGGAAAAAGCCCAGACGGGTATTAAGACCTTTGGACATGATAAAAAATGTGAGGCTTTATTCAGATCAATTTTTTGTGGTTGGTGGTAATTTTTCATGGATTAGTTTCACAGGGTAAGTTTAGAGGTCTTAAACTTGAATAGGTTTAAATTAGACATTTAATTGCATATAGCTTATGCATTAATCCAAACCTTTTAAATTTAACACTTGATGATAGATAGTCCTTTATAGTGTCAGGCAGGGAGTATATTTCCGTATATTCCCTCTGGTCAACTAATTCATGTGCGCTAGCTACTTCAGTAAAAACAATCCCAACCTTTATTTTTAATATCTAATGAAGTCCCATGTTCTACTGAGTGTGGAAGCCCCCCAGATCTCCTTCTCTAGTTCAGATATTTCTCCCACACTTCAGACCCATACATCCTATTGTCTAGAAGATATTAGACACTTGGACCACTTCGCAGACAACTCAAATGCAGCATGTCCAAACTTATTTTCCCATTTCCTGCACCCTGCTAACATCTTCCCTCCTGGGTTTTCTGTTTTGTCCAAAGAAAACCTGGGAGTCCCTGTAAATCTTCACCCTTCAGACTTAATCAGACACTAAGTCCTATAATACTATCTCCTAAAAGCTCTTGATCTAGTTTTCTATATCCTTATTCCCAAGGCCCTCCCTAGACACTAAAACTCATCACCTAGACGACTGTGACAGCCTCACACTAACTTCTTACCTGTAATCTTACCTCTTTGCATCAATTCTCTAATCTTGCCCTGTTTAAAACCCTTTAATCACTCATCATTGCTCTTAGCATAAAGTCTAACTTTTCTTAATATCAAAAATAGATGTAGATCAATGTCACATTTGTAGACAACTTATTAAATTCTTAGGTTGGTTTTACTAATTTTTAATACCTTTTTGAAATTTAACAAAACTCAATTTAACTCTCATTTGATTAGCTATTTATTCATGCTTATTAAGTTTACATAACTGTAGTAGGTACTATAAGGGTTAGAGATGAATGTAATATATCTGGTGGAAAAGAAAAGTATATAAATACCTGTAGTTGTTTTTTTTTTTTTAAATATGGAATGCTTCACGAATGTGTGTGTCATCCTTGTGCAGGGGCCATGCTAATTTTCTTTAATACCTGTAGTTTTAACACAGTGGAAAAAAAATATTTTAAATCCTAACATAGGAAGAGCCAAAGAGCCCATGGATGATACTGGAAGAAAGAATATCAGAGAATATAGCCTGGAAAAGATATTTTAGCTGAGCTCTGAAGGCCATCTAAGAATAGAGATGTGGGACAGTCTAAGCAAAGGCCAAAAGAAAAGAAATCGCAAGAGAAAAATGAGTATTGTAGTTTGGCAAGAATGTAGTAGGAAAGCAGCTGGAAAAATAAGTTGGGGCCAGATAAAGGCAGGTCCCTAATGTAAGGATAAGAGCTAAGCACCTGAAGAGAATGAAAGATGACTAAAGAAAAAATTTTTACGTGAACTGTGTTTCAAAAGAACTTAACCATCAAAATTATAATCATTGAATCAAGTTAATGTAGAAATAATTATATCTATGAAGTTAATTACACGGCATTTCTTTGCAAGGGAAAGTGGTATCACAATTTCATTAAATCCTTCATTTTGTAATTAAAACTATCAAACCAAGTTATTTCTAATTAAAAGCTTAGAAGGGTTCATATGTTTATCCCATATTTCAGTAGAAGTTCTATATTTTACTTCCTTTTCACTTCTGTGTCTTTAGATAGATACAGACTTTAGTTGCAAAAAGAATCTATAACCTACTGCTTTCAGAGTAAGTGGTTTCCACCAGAAATGATAACAGATGGCAACTGCGTCTCTCATTTTCTTTCTTACAACTAAAAATAATCCTTCTTTCTTTTTCTGCACACAAAAATAGTTCAAGGAGTTTCTGTGATTATATTAAATTATCTAAATAAGTTGATAGCAATTAACTTCATGAATACGTTTTCCCAATATTATGCTCATATCAGATTATTATTACTACTCTGAGCATTAAAAAAAGTTACTTTGACAACTTCAGTCATCAAAACCTAATCTGTGATGCTGAGATAAAAAAATCAATACGTATTTAACTATTAGCTTAAGTTCACAAAAGCCATATATTAACTATTTTATCTTTTAAATGTTACTTTAAATTAAAAAAAAAAACTGCTTATGACTAGAGAAACACTTAAGACATGTTAAAGGGTACTATTTTGATATGCTGACACTCACCTATTAATAGATTCTAAAAAATAGGATTTAAAAAATGACTATTTGGATCCAGACTTAATGGGGCTTATAGACTTAGTGGAAAGAAAGAACTAAGTATAAATAAAGAGATGCCTGAAATATGGGAATGTAAACAGGAAGTTCTTCATCCTGTTTGAGAAGGCCAGAAAAGGCTTTTAAGGTGGTATTTAAAATTAGTCTTAAAGAATAAATAAGAATTCTTGGAAAGGAGAAACACATGCAAAGGAAAGGAGGCAAGAAAAAGCACAGCCTGCACAAGGTTCATGAGAGATGTTCCAAATATAATTATTTATATATTAAGTATTGATTCAATGATAATTATAGCTTTGCTAGTAAAGGTCTTTTGAAATATAGTTCACACAAATTTTTTTCTTTGGTCAGCTCTCTTTTCCATAAAATAAAGGCTTTAGCTCATAGCCTATTACATATATATAAATATGCATACAAACGAGGTCTGAAAATTGAAGTTCATGAACTCATCCTAGAAAAAGTGCTACATACCTCATTGCTGAATATCACTATGGTCATTTTTGAAATACTCCTTTAGGGAAGCTATGCACCAGTTCCCAGTCCATCCTTCAAAGCAATTTTGGAACTCTTTTCCTGGAATGGCCATCAGAGCTGTTATCATATTACCTTTGATGTGCTGAAATGTTATCAAAATGTCTTACTTTCAATATTTCCTTTATCTTTGGGTACAGAAGAAAGTCATTGGAGCCAGATCAGGTGAGCAGGGAGGGTGTTCCAATACAGTTATTTGTGCACTGGCTAAAAACACCCTTACAGAAAGTGCTGTGGGAGCTGGTATACTGTTGTGATGCAAGAGCCATGAGTTAGTGAAAAGTTCAGGTCATTTTTGTCCAACTTTTTCAAGCAGCCTATTCAGCACTTCTGAATAGTACACTTGGTTGACTGTCCATTTGGTACAAATTCATAATGAACAATCCTTCTGATATCAAAAAAGATTACCAACATCATTTTGATTCTTGATTTGGACTGATGGAATTTTTTTGTCATGGAGAACTGGCCGACTTCCATTATGCACTTTGACGCTTTGTTTCAGGGTTGTATTGGTACACCCATGTTTCATCACCAGTGATAACATGGCCCAAAACATCATCTTGCCTCTCCAAAAGGCCTTGGCAAACTTCAACTTCTTTTGCTTTTGTTCATTGGTGAGCTCCTTTGGGACCATTTTTGCACACACCTTTCTCATGCCAAGATTTTCAGTGAAGATTTTCCTGTTTCTCTATTGATGTTTACTTGGTTTCCTATGCTTCTCACAGTCAGCCTACAATTTTGATGCACAATTCAATAAATTTTCACAATATTTTTGTCAGTTCTGCTCCTTACTGGCTGCCCTGACCTCTCTTCATCAGTGACGCTTTCCCTCCCCTCAGAAAAACATTTAATCTATTTGTATACTACCATTTTTTTCATGGCATTATCCCCATAAACTTGGACTAACATGCCCCTAATTTCACTTCCACTCTTGCCAAGTTGAACAAGAAATTTAATGTTTGTTCACTGCTGTAATTCAAGAGCCAAAATTCTCACGATGGCACAAAGAAACACAATAATGAATGCCACTCGGCAAGACACCGCCACACGTCGACACGAACACAGCTGTGAGACACAGGTATACCAAGGTTATGGAACCTAAGTTGTTTGTACAGTGCTGCCAATGTAAGTGCACAGTGGCAAGTACACAAACTTAATTGTCAGACCTCACATATGTACACACACACACACACACACACACACACACACACACACATAGCACACACACAAAAGGCTATGCCACACAGGGAGATGATGAGAGTGTGGTAAAATGTGAAGTTAAAGATGTATGCAGGAGTCAAGTCATAAAGAATGTGAACTTAATCCTATAAATGTTGGAGAGCTTTTGAAGGACTTTAAGTTATCAAACCTCAGATGCAAACAGTTAATTATTCTCCTCAGTTCCTGACACATTTTCATTATTGGTCCATAGCAGGTTCCTCTCCTCTTCTTTTAATCACCAAGCCTCATCCCATTCTTTGCCCCTCCATAAGCAATCGTTTATTTTGTATTTACTAAGCATTATTTTATTTGTATATGTTCTTACAAAATGTGTTATTTATGTGAGTAGTGTTATATTACATATCTCATTTTTTAATTTTTTCCCTAAGCACATTGTTTTTAAGAACCATTCATGTTGCTATGTGGATATATAATCTTCTGTTTCCAATTACTGTGTAGTTAAGATACTAAATCATAAGCATAATTACACTGGAATAACAGGTTAATAAGGGCTGTACTAGGCAAACCAAGATGTATGGTTACTATATGCTGCTAAATTCCATGCTGTTTATCCATAACATTTTATTGATCTACTCTTCCAGGGATGGGCTTCCCAGTTGTCTCCAACTCCCTGCTATCAATAATGGCTTTTCAAACAGCCACCTACAAGTACCATTATGAACCCCTGTGAGAATCTGTTATTCAAACAAATGCCCGTAGTGATTTGTAAATTTCTGACATAGGTAATTATGAGAACACTGAAAACATGAGCAAAGTGACAGAGGAGAAAATTGCAAAGAAATGTTTGGGGAATAAAGAGTTAGGGCACTTAAATTAGAATGGAAGATTTCAATAGGGTGGTAACGAAAGATAGTTGAAAAGGTTGCTTTGAGACAAAATAGTAGGACCATGTATATTGTGAACTTTATCTTAATAGTAATTGAGAGTCACTGAAAGTTTTAGAACAAGGGTGTGAGAAGATGGGAATAGTATTCTAGGAAGATGCATCTGATAATAGTGAATCAAATGTAAAACAAAGACCAGAAATGAGAAGACCTATTAAGGGAGTATTTGAAAGCCAGTATAGTTTACTAGTTAGCTATAGTATAGTGAGGATTCTAAAGCCTAACTCTTTGGGTTCAAATGTAGTTCTACCATTTACTAACCTTATGACCTCATTTAAGCTCCATGTGCCTCAGTTTCCTAAATTAGAGATTATATAATAGTATCTTCCTCATAGGATTGAATATCAGGAACTTATAAAAGTAACTGCACATAACTGTTCTCAACGTTAGTTAGTATTATTGCTACAAAAGTCCAGGAAGAAAGTATGCTAATATCACCTAGTGTGTCATTCACAAACCCCTACCTTCCATAGTCAGAAAATGCCTTAAAGGGCTTAGAATAAGGCAAAATATAATGATATAGGCCAAACAAAGGAGCCCTCTCCCCACCTCACTATAGACTCCTTTTCCCTAGTCCTTTAGCTCTCAGTTTCACCATTTTGCTAGTCCTTAGCCTTAATCACCCTCTCAATCAGCTTTCCTTTAACTCTAGCTTAAACAATAGATTGCTTCTAGCCTGAATCGTGGAATGTCTTTATCTTGCCTCCTGCTTTAGACAATTACCCCAAAACTTAAATAGGCTTTTAGCCTGTTATCTCACAGATATCCTTTGCCACAATTTGAGCTAATCATTCAGAGAAAAACTTGTAACTTGTGTTTGCTAATTGTATTTTCAAAATGTCCCTCTCCAGCCTTGATTAGTCATCCTAAAATTTGTGATATGTGATGATAACACTTTACTTAGTTGGGTTTGCTAAACATTAGCTAATTGTCTGGTGGACGTAAATCTGCTTGTTAATTGTATCATCCCTAGACCATTCCTAGATAGGCGGTGACACCTGGGTGGCTAGCAGACCCCAAAGTCAGCAGGATGCAGACTCCACCCTGCAGCAGTGGCTTTGAGGCCTGCCTTTTAGGCCAATGCTTTTGAATCTATTAACCGGGTCTGGTTCTCCTTATCTGGTGGCCATTGGGATGCAAATGTCACCTGGCTAGGTTTCCAGCCCATCCCGACTAAGGAAATCTACACGGTGGAATCTCAAGACCCCTTACCCCTTTAAATCAGAGAGTGTGAGAGCTCCATGAATCCCTGACATGTAGTGACAAGAACTGCACTCAGCAGGAAGCAAATACAGAAGACGTGACCTCCCGTCCCTCAGCTTCCTATAGAAATGTAGTGGATCTCGCCTCTCAAGAGAAAAGTAAGGCAGGCAGATAAGATAGGGGGATCTCGGAACCCCGCCCACCGGATCAGACAGCCTTGCTGGAATAATCACCACCCTAATATCACCTTTTTTTAGTAATCTCTGCACCAAGATAAGACAATCACTGGAGGTAATTGAGTTTGGAAAGGGAACAAGGGCAATAAAAAGGCAATGCAACAGCCCCCGCCAATCAAACATATCAATCCAGAGGTGCCATACCCAGATGGCCGTAACCCCTTACAACTAGAGAAAATAAAAGCCCCAAAGCCTCGTTAATTGGGGCTCTTGAGCTATTTTCCTGCTCGAGCCCACCTCCTACCTCTTAGGAATGTACTTTCTTTCAATAAACTATCTCTTTGTTTTACCTCTACACTCTGGTGTGTGTCTCATTTAGTTCTTTGCTCAAGATACCCAGGGCCTGGACATTGCACCAAGGAGGACACCCCATTTTCCGGTAACATAATAGTTGAATATCAAATGTTACTTAATATTTGTTCATTTTCTCTGGGGACTCAGTGTCTTTCTTTTTAATTGGCATAGGCTTACAATGTAATAAATCTGGTAATCTATCTTTTCAGCAATGCAAAGTTGTAAGAAAAAAAATTCTTCACCTAAGTGGTATATAATTATAAATTTAGGCTATGGAACATTAGTCTGTGGGAGCTACTGGAATTGAATAATTGGCTTTAACTATTATTTATTTAAATAATTGAATAATTGTTCTTTATCAAAAATCTGAGGATGGTAGAATACCATTCTCTGAATATGCATTGATATTGCAACCATATTCTAAATAGTTAATGTAATGTGTAGCATAAACTAAATATTAGAGGAATGTGATCATTCCCACTAAAAATATCCAAAATTGTTTTCTAACTTCTCTATAATAATATATGCATTTTGATCTTGAAGTATGACTGTAAATTCTCAGATAATTTGCAATAAAAATAAACTAAAAATTGGGACTTGTTTTATGTGTCTAAATAAAACTTAATAATTAGACATAATGAAAATTCAATACTACATTTAAAGCAAGGCCATAATTGCAGTTCCAGCTTAGATTCAATATTTAAGAAATAGAGGCAATCTCTCACCCCTCTGATCTCTCACAGCACTAGGTTTACACCACATACTACCTTGTATTTTAGTATGTGTGCATCTTTTTTTTTTTTTTTTAACCTGGCTATAAGCTCCTTGAGAGAACAGACTGGCTAATTCACCTTCGGATCTACTACAGCACATAGTATTCTGCTACAGTTAGTAAACAGTAAATAGCTGTTGAATGGCAAAATCTATTAAAATTTATATTAAAAAATGAATTCTGTGAAGGCAAAACCGAACATACGATTTTTACCCACCTTTTTATTCATAAAATTGTATTTTCTAAAATACTGTAAAGGTTTTCAAATGTGCAAAGTAACTTTTAGCATTTTGAAAATACTATTTTCAAACCAAAATATGTAGCAGTTATTTCTAACTAAAATGTTGAGTTAAATGTTTAGAAATATCATTTTTCTGAAAATTTGTATGTCACCATTAATTTTAGCAACATATCAGAAGTTCAGCTTCCAAAAACCTACATTTGAAGGTATTATAATACTAATTCTGAAACTATCATGAGTATGTAATGTCTGAACGCTTAAACCTTGAATTATTCTAAGTTTATAAGGTATCCTTTCATACTTCTAGCCTTTTAAAGACAAGTGTGACTAATTCTTCCTCTATTACCATTTTCTTCCTCAAATACTTTAATCCGTGCTTTTGTTTTCTTTCATCCATCCAGCAAAACATACCCCCTGGGAAAGGTCTGACACTCATTCATTCACATTGTAAAGGCAAAGGACTGACTGGGAAAGCCTGGTGTAGGAGCACGGTCCCTGATTTCTCTGCCAGATTTACTAATGCAATCTCCTTGAGTCTGTTTCCACATGAATAAAATAAAAATGTAGTTGGAATTAATGAGACCTAAAATCCATTCCAGCTCAGGTTATCTCCCTTAAAGATATTTGCAGACTTATATTATACATCATTCATTCACTCTTGTTTCATGTAGCACCTGAGACACAGATAGCCTAGCAAATACTGCCTCGTGCTTAAATGTTGAAGAATAAATAAATAAAGGACGGTACATCCCCGAGAGTTTAAACGTGTCGTTTCCAAAGTATCTTAGAGAATGAACTTTCTCCACTAAAAGGAAGAGAAATTGCGGTGCCTTCCGGAGCCCATTTGAGTTCCTCGGAAAGGGTCTAACCATAGTCAAGCGGGTCTCTTGTCTTCTCATTGTTACCCCTCAGGGACACAAATCCCCGTGGAGTCAGTCACCGAGCCTGGATGGTAGGCAGCTGGAGATGCGTTAACACGCGCGCTCCCAGGCCCGGCTTGCGCTCTCACCGAGATGCCAGTATTCTCCAGTCCAGCGGCACCGGCGGCACCTCAGGCTATGGTGCTTAGAAAAGTATCTGGGCTTTGAGGAGAGACAAAACCACCTAACTTCCACACTGAAAGGCGGAGAATATAAAACAATTCCAGTAAACAGGGAAATCCTAATAAACCTATACTCTGCTCCAGGTCCGAGACGCCTAATACAGACGCAGTACAGGTCACGGCACAGCCACGGGCCGCCACCTACGCGTAGAAGCAGAGCGCCCTCTATTGGTCCCGATGACCTCGCCTCAGGGTTCCCTCACGACACCGCTCCCTCATCCCCGCCACGCCCAGACTCGCGAGAGTCTGAACAGAAGTCTCCTCAAAGGGGTCGGCGGAACTGAATTTCGTATTCCTATTGTTCCTACACGGAAAGATTTTAATTCACCGGAACTACTGGCTTTAAGCGCCAAACGAAAAAAGAGTTACTCTTAACGTGACTAGGCCCGCGGGATCAAGCGGAAGTCCTAGTTCAAATGCCACACGAGGAGCATCCTGGGAGCCGGAAGGAGGTAGAAACGGCTGACGGCTACCGGAGCGCCGGCATACTCGCGTGGTAGGGCAGCGCGTGACTGTTTCAGGAGGCGTGTTGCTGGAACGCGTGGCTGGTGTACGGAAGTCAAAGCTCGACTTCAGTATAGAACCTGAGACCGCGAGCTATGGTGGGGAGATCCCGGAGGCGTGGAGCGGCCAAATGGGCAGCTGTGAGAGCCAAAGCTGGTCGCGGCCCAGAGGACGAAAAGGAAGACGATTTAGAATTGCCACCCTCACCTGGGGACTCCAGCTACTACCAAGATAAGGTAGATGATTTCCATGAGGCCCGATCTCGAGCCGCCTTGGCTAAGGGCTGGAGCGAAATAGAGAGTGGGGACGAGGAGGAGGATGGTGATGAGGAGGAGGAGGTGCTAGCCTTAAATATTGCTGATGAGGACGACGAAGATGGAGAGAGTGCGGGGGAGGAGGACGAGGACGATGACGATGGTGGCAGCTCCGTGCAGAGTGAAGCTGAAACCTCTGTGGATCCCAGTTTGTCATGGGGTCAGAGGAAAAATCTTTACTATGACACGGACTATGGTTCCAAGTCCCGAGGCCGGCAGAGTCAACAAGAAGTAGAGGAGGAGGAAAAAGAGGAGGAAGAGGAGGCACAGCTCATTCAGCGGCGCTTAACCCAAGCCCTGCAAGAGGATGATTTTGGGGTCACCTGGGTGGAAGCTTTTGCAAAACCAGTGCCTCAGGTAAATGAAGCTGAGACAAGGGTCGAGAAGGATTTGGCAAAAGTTTCAGTGAAAGAAAAGCTAAAGATGCTGAGGAAGGAATCACCAGAGCTCTTGGAGCTGATAGAAGATCTGAAAGTTAAGTTGACAGAAGTGAAGGATGAGCTGGAGCCATTGATACAGTTGGTGGAGCAAGGGATCATTCCACCTGGAAAAGGAAGCCAATACCTGAGGACCAAGTACAACCTCTATTTGAACTACTGCTGCAATATCAGTTTTTACTTGATCCTGAAAGCTAGGAGAGTTCCTGCACATGGACATCCTGTTATAGAAAGGCTTGTTACCTACCGAACTTTGATCAATAAGCTGTTAGTTGTGGATCAGAAGCTGTCCACTGAGATTCGTCACCTACTCACCCTTAAGGATAATGCTGGAAAGAAAGAACTGTATCCAAAAGCAAAATTCACCAAGGCCAAGCCAAAATCTGTTTCAGAGACTGTTGCTGCTGCTGCCTCTACTGTTGCAGATCTTTCTGATTCTGATTTTGATGAAGCTGCACTGAAATACTATAAAGAAATAGAAGACAGGCAACAGTTAAAGAGAAAGAAAGAAGAAAATGGTACTGAAGAACAGGCTCTTGAAGATCAAAATGCAAAGAGAGCCATTACCTATCAGATTGCTAAAAATAGGGGACTTACACCGAGGAGAAAGAAGATTGATCGCAATCCCAGAGTAAAACACCGGGAGAAGTTCAGAAGAGCCAAAATTCGCAGGAGAGGCCAGGTTCGTGAAGTTCGCAGAGAAGAGCAACGTTATAGTGGTGAACTGTCTGGCATTCGTGCAGGAGTTAAAAAGAGCATTAAGCTTAAGTAAAGCTTTTGCTTTAAGTTTTTTGGTAATAATTTTAGATCAATAAATTTTAATTTTTAACTAGTAAAGTGATTGTATTGATATATAATACCTAACCTTAAATTTTAAAAATTCTTTTCAGTAGGGTAATTTGTTTGCCTTATTGCTCAATTTATTTATCCTGCAATTTATGCAGATGTTTGGGAAAACAGGTGGTGTTGAAAAAAGTTCTCCAATATTCTATCAACTAGTAGCCTAGGAAAATTTCACAGCTAATTGTGGAACAACAGTCAAACTTAGAAGAGTTTTATAATTTTCCATGTAAAGTAAAGAGAATGTACCTTTGACAATCATCTTGTTTGTCAGATAGCCTATAAAATAGTTCTGACATTATTTCATTTACCTAAGTATAATTCTTGAGCAGGATACTTGTTAATAAATAGGTTTAATGATAACTTAAGGATTTTCTATATCCTATGTAGTAAAAGCTTAGGAATGAAGAGTAAACTTTTAAGTAGAAAGATATGCCTTAATTACATTAATTGTGAATATTTTCTGATAGTCCTTAATGTAGTAAATAGGTAAAAATCCCATTTCCCCTTCTGTATTGCTGATGTGCAGCTGTTACTGTTTGTGTACTTTTATTTGCTGGAAATTTGGTGTGATTACTAGTAGGTAAGTGACAACTTCAGGTGGTAACAAAGTTACACTTTTCTTTAGTTGCTCTGGTCTTTACAGTAGAGAGAAATGTTAAGGTGATAAATTTCACAAAATACTAAAGATGATGCCAGGGAAGGAAATGAGGACTAGTGAAGGAAAACAAAAAAGATGCCTTAACTGTCATTGTTTATTCATTAAACATTGTGCTAGCTGCTGAAGATACAGAGATTATTAATGGTTAGTTAGTATTTATTAAATGTTTGCTATGTACTAGCTGCTTGTCACCTCATTTAATCTTTAGTCTTTTTGTGAGGTGGTACAGTTCAATCAGAGATGATGATGCTGAAATTCCCAGAGGTTAAATTTCTGAAGGACATATGCTTGGGATTTGGACCTAAGCCACCTTAATTGGAGCCTTTATTCTCTTAATCTCTGGCTTACATCAGCTTCCTCAGAGTATCACACATTACAAATTATTTTATCTTTTGTTTTCTTATAAATAAATAAGGTAGTTTGGAAATAAAATTTAACACCTACAAAGTGCTAAGGTACTTTTGTAAGCATTTTGCATTTACTTCCTTTTTCCTTACAACAACAGCTCATGAAGTAAATTCTGTTACCCATATTTTAGAGGTGAGGAAATGGACAAAGAGAAGTAAAGTAATTTTTCAAGGCCATATAGCTATTAAGTACCAGAGTCAGCCTTTCTGGCTTCAGAGCACTTAAACTTCCTTTTATGATATCATATATAAAGTATATGTTTTGGAGTTAACTTACTAGGATGGTTTGGAGTTAATTACTTGATCTGACTCATTTTCTTCATGAGTATGGTATAATTATTATACAGTACACTCTCACTTAACCGGCACCTATGCCAGATAAATGTATTCGATTTTTTTTTCCCAGTTGCTTGAGTTCCGGTTAATGGAGAGTATACTGTACCTACCTTGAAAAACAGATACAATAATGGTTAAGAGTTGTGAAATCATAGAAAATATATATACTGGTAATTCTTGGCACAGAGCTCCTAAAACCCTTGCAAATGCCTAAGTAATAAGAGCACTGGGAGTATCTTTGGTTGTAAAAATGAGGTAACTGAATGGGGACTGATCACCAGAAAGACCAAGCCATGATTAGAAGCTTGGAATTTTCAGCCCCACTCCCAATTTCCAGAAAGGGGAGAGGGGCTGGAAGTGGGGTTAATGATTGATTATTCCTATCTAAGGAAGTCTCCATAAAATCCCAATAGTATGGGATTCAGGAGCTTCCAGGTTGAAAACATCCACATACAGGGAGAGTGCATCCCATCTCCACTGGGAAAGAAACTCCTGCACTCAGAACCCTCCTAGACCTAGTCCTTTGTTATCTCTTTTCCTGACTTTCATCTGTATCCTTTATCATATCCTTTAGCAAACTGGTATATGTAAGTGATTGCCTAAGTTCTGTGTGCACATTATTCAAACCCAAGGAGGGAGTTTTAGGAACCTAGGATTTATAGATGATCAGTCAGAAACACGGGTGACTACTTGGACTATCTCCAGGTAGATAACTGAGTTAAATTGTAGGACACCCAGCTAATGTCACAGAATTGTTGGGTGGAGGGAAACCTCACACACATCTAGTATCAGAAAGTGCTATGAGTGTAGTAGAAGTATGAATAAATGAGAAACATGGATGAAAAACAGAATTCAATTCAAGAGCAGACTGTAAGACTACCCAGATTCCTAACCCAGCTCCATCACTTAGTACCTGTGACTTTGGGCAAGTTACTTCATCTCTCTGTTCCTTACTCTTTTCATCTAAACTAGGGGTAGTAGTAGTAGTATTAGAATTATTATGAGGATTAAGTCAATGTAAAGCACTTAGAACAGTGCCTGTTACACATTAATCACCTAATAAGTGTTGGCTCTTACTAAAGAGTTGTGAGAATTAACATCTGGCACATAGGTACTCAATAAATTGTAGATAATAGTAATAGTGATTCCTATTCATTACAGGAACATAAAGTGTAATCATATGTGTAAAAATGGTTGAGAAATTATCCTAAGTTTGAAAGAAGAGGGAAGCATTGGGTGAGCATATGAAGGGATAGAAAATCTAGGACAAGACAAAAAGCAAGGAAATGAATAGAGGTTGAAAATATTTGATGTTCTATGTCAAATCTCTGATGTACATATAAAGTGGTAAGGAAACAATGTTTTAAAGGAAGAAAAACCTTCCATTTAGGAAAGTGATAAAATTGAAGTATGGTATATATTCCTCTGAATAGGTAAAATACTCCTTCAGAGACCTCATAACACTAAATGTTAATTCATTCTGGAACAGCCAGGATATACATGGTGCTATCCAATTTTATAAACATAAAAATTGTCCTTGCCTGAAAAATTAATAGCAAAAGAGGTAACAAATTGCTGGATTGAATATTTTACAATATATAAATTTTGTATTTACTTAAACATTTAAAGAGCACTGAGATGTGCTGGATATTGTCAACATAAATAATAAATTGTTAACTACTTGATATGATCAATTTTCATGGGGACTCACTTTCTGAACTCTGGAGGGTCTCATGGATTTGCGTTCCAATAAAGTAGATTACTGGCTATCATGCATCAATACAAAGCAACAACCTGTTCGTTTTATGTCAGCATGTGAAGCTAAGGGCAGCTATTGAAAATATAAAATATTAAAAATAAAAGTAGAAGAAAATAGCAAATTAGTGGGCCAGTGACTTACTCTATAACTAACCAGCTGATAGGCTTTGAGCTAGGTAATTTTTCTAAGTCATAGTTTCTTACCTATATTCTTATCTATGAAGGAGTTAAATAAAATAAACATATCCCTTTAATTTTTGTGTAGAAATTTAATTGCTTATCAGACAACTATCTTAATAGTCAAAGCTTTGGGCAAACTAGAAAAAAAATTTTGTGTTAAAGATAAAAATTAGCTTACATAATGAATAACTATTCACATATCTGACACAAAATATTTGACATATCTGAGGAATGACTGGAGTTGGTTCATTTTCCTTCCTGGTTGTATGAAGTAAAGGAATTTTAAATTAATATGTTAAAGTAATAGGTGAGTATATTACTTTAAAGTTGACAATACCAAAATAATTCATGAAAGGTGGAAGTGTAATTTAGATCTCAGGGATCACAATGACATACCACTCTCTGAATAGTAGGTGATACAAAAAAAATCATGTAGGATAAAACGAAAGTTTGAAATCATTCAAACTGAAGATTGCTTCAGGTAATAAATCAGTTTTTAAAATTCTTTTAGCTACTGATTCTTTTAAAACCATTTGTATTTTGCTATTGAAAGTTGAAACAATACAGAAAATTTAACACCACCCAAATCAACAAATATGTGTTTTAAATTTTGGTGAGTGTATTTTCCTATATCAAAGTTTTTATTTTAATGTAGTCAACTTAAGCTGTGTATTCCAGATGTTTGATTCTTTCAGCTATTTGTTTTTGAAGAAAAACACTGATTTTTAAGAATTGGCTGCAAAGTGAAGCTTTAAATGATAGTAAATATTAAGAATCAACATTTGTTAAACTACAAAACAAAACGAAAAACCTAGAGTAAACTAATAAAATTGTTCTGCCTTAAGAAAAACAATAGAGGGTAGCAATTAGGAGCTTGACCTCTGGAGCCAGGAAGAGTTTAAATCCCAGTTTCACCACTTAAGATGTGTCTTTGGTCTATTTAACCTTTCTGTGTCCCAATATCCTTAATAATACATGATTGTTATAACCATTTAAATAGTTAAACCATTTAACATACATTTAGAACAGCATCTGGCAGGTAGTAAGTGCTTAGTATTAATTACTACTAAACCATTTTTTTTTTAAATCGAACACTTGAAACAAAGTTAATTTTCTCCTGGGCTTTATCATGGGTTCTTAAACCAGAATGTCTGAGGATTAGTTGGTAAGTTTAAAGTGCAGATTCCTGTGCCCTCCACAGTTTCTGATTTCTGGCTTTATGTGGACCCAGGGATATGTATTTTTAATAGGCGCCTCAGATGGTGCTGATCAGATGGTCTGTATCACAACCCTTTGGAAATACTGCTCTGAGCACACTGAATTTAAGATTTTTCTTAGCTAGTAACATAGACATGAATGAAATTAATTACAAGAATGAAATATGTGGTGTTACCATGGAATTAGAAAACCTCAAGGGTAGTACCAAGAGAATGCTATTGAAAGCAATTAGATGCCCCCCCCCCCAAAAAAAAAATAACATGGGCCTAATCACAACATTTTGACATACCACATCAGTGGGATCCTGGACTCTGAAAGCAGGAGTCCTTGGAATTCAATAGACTACACTAGAGGACTGTTCCTTTCACCCTTAAGCATTGCTCTATATGGCCTGTGTTAATATGTATACTAGGAGATCATCTTACCGTGGGTAGGAGTGGGGGTTATTCAAAGTAAGTAGATGACTAAACAATTTTATTAACACCTAGAATTTTAAAATATTAAATGAGCCCTTTTAGACACACATTTTTTTAATTGTTAAATTTATTAGGCTGACATTGATTAGTAAAAATGACATAGTACAATGTACAATTCTACATTACATCTTCTATGTGTTGTTGTATTATGTGTTCATCACCCAGAGTCAGTTCTCTTTCCATCACCATATATTTGTGTCCCTGTCCCTACTCCACCCTAGACATGCATTTCTAATTACGTCATGCTTGAACATTCACAGAAAGGGAAATTAAAGCCAAAAAAGTTTATTTCTTAAATTTTGTATCCAATTTTTCTGAATCACCTGATGGCTACAGAATTAAAGAATTTTGATAGGATTTTAGAAAAAAGGGGTATTTAATAAAAAGTGGGGGTGCCTGAGAACTAGAGTAAATCGGTTGTGCATTGTAAAAAGAAAAGATGTCAGCTTTGGGAGTAGACACATTGGTAGAAGAGATAGACACATTGCAGTTAGAGCCATTTACTGCTTAATATGCTATAGGACCTCAAAAGAGGCATGTACTTTTATATAAGGACAGCAGAGATCTCTTTAAGTAGAATCTTGGGGGAAGTGTGGATGTGGCAATATGAGTAAGGCCAAACCTTCAAGTTATCCACCAACGGCAACAAAAGTATGAGGCAAGGTAGAAAGATAATATTGGAAAGGAAAGATTGGAAGAGGTTAGATCATTAAAGACCTTAAAGAGCTTAGATTATATATTAGACATGGAGAAGGTAACCAAGGTATTTAAGTATTAATGTGACATAATTAGATCAACCTTCAGGAACTCTATTTCAAAAAGTCAATTTAGCTGCTGTAGAGCAATGGAATTAAAATGGAAAAACAAGCAGAAAACCCAGCTAGGAGTGCTTTGCAATAGTAACAGGCAAGAAAAGATGATATCAGTTAAAGCACAGACAACAAATTAAGGGACGAATGTGAGAAATTTAGAATGTGAAGAAATGCATGAGAATTGGAACAAACTGCAGATAGATATAATAAAATCATAGGTCAGTAAAAGCAAACAACCAAATAATTTCAGCAATACTAATAAGATAATAAAAGTCTAAAAAGACACAAAACATGTTAAACTCTAGGGTAGGAATTCTACTTCTCTACAGTATACACAGGGAACACAACTTTTATGTTGGTAGATCTTCATTAAAAATATAATTATCAAACTATTAATCAAAGTAGTCCCTCAATATGTTTTACTTTCTATTATAAAGTTAGCATATTCATTATAGACCACTTGCAAATACAGAAAAGTGGAAAAATTGAAAAATGCTCATACACCACCCAAAGAATAATGACATTGTTTGACCTAGACTAAATATCTTACATTGAGAGTAGTTCTTAAGCATTATTATAGAGATAATAAACATGGAAAGGAGATATATATTGACCAACTATTTTTGTAATTAATGCTTGGAAAATAAGTGAATACTGACCAAAACCTAGCAATTCAAGGGTAAAGAACAGTGGACTTTTAAGAGAGCTTTCACACTGAGGCTTTATGTTAACTAATTAATGTAACTAAATTCTTTCATTTATTAAAATCAGAAGTTTAACATGAAGTCTTAAATTGCCTCATTTTCAAATAAGATTTTCCCCAAGCACTGCACAATGAAAAACATGCTCAAGAAACCCATTATTACAAATTGTAAAACCCATATATTACACTGAAAAAGTGTATCAACCCTTTCCAAGTGGTATCTTTTCTCTGATCACAGCTCTAAAAAACTTATGCTAAAAGTACATCCATGACATTGATCTCTAAGAAGTTTTGTAATATATTCTAAGTGTCCATCCTCAAGATCACCAATTTCTAAAAACCAAACGTGGATAAGTAAAAGTAAAATGCAGATAAAGTTGAAAAGCACCTCTTGCTTTATTTCACAAGAAAATTAATAGAGCTTGATTCTTAACTGCTTTGATTTTGTCACTTTTTAAAATAGTTTAGGAAGATAGTCTGTGCATTTTCAAGAAGGAGCAACATGTTTAGGCTTGTTTTTATAATCTGGGCTTCCCTAAATGTGTGTAGCAGCTGAATCAGCAGCCCTTTATGTCACTAGAACTTAGGCAGAGCTATGATTATATTATTGATCCAAAAGCTAAAAGCGTAAGAAACTAGGAACTTGGAGTACCCTCCAACTTTAAAGAAGCTGTTCATAAATAGACTTGCCTATAAAATTTAAAGGACTCATATTTCAGCTGATTTTCTATATTCATTACACTGTCAATTAATGACATAAAGCATAAATAGAACTGTTTTTAAAAGTAGGAAGGTATAAAAAAAAAACCAAAACAGTACACCGAGAGATTCCAAGTATGTCAGTGTTTCTAATACACATAGGTATCCTAACTAACTAGAAAGGAGAAAGCTAGCAATATAGGCTAGATAGCATTTCATATTTTAACTTGGTGAGTGACTCCCTTGGCTGCTTACTGGCCTTTCTCAAGAGTGATTTGTGAGGACTCTGATCTCTCTCCTACCTACAATGGCATAAGTGTATATTCTTGTCAAATTCTTTACTCAAACATTGCAAAAAAAATCTGTGAAAGAAGGTGACAAAAATATAATGATACTTATAAATTTCTGCATGAAAAACAAGGAAAAAGATCCAGTTAAGGTAGGGTGTTGAAACCATACAATACAAGGTTGGGGGATGTGGCTGGGAGAAAAAGTGAAGGGATTAAGAAACACAAATTGGCATTTACAAATGTCATTGGGACATAAAATACAGCATTGAGAACATAGCCAATAATACATGTGTCATGTCAGGTAGCCACTAGACTTACGGGGGAATCACCTCATAAGTTATATAAATGTCTAACCACTATGCTGAACACCTGAAACTAACGTGTATGGTATTGAATGTCAACTGTGACTGAAAAAAAATTGAGAAAACTGGTGCAGATAACAAGCTTTTAGAACAAATTGTGGATTTTGTGTCTTTACCTGTACTTAAGTTTGTGGGCTAAAATAAAATGTGAACAATTCTCTAGAGACAAAAAAAAAAATCTGGAATCTTATAGTTTTTTCTCTTCAAGATATTAGTTTGCAATTTCAAAAAGGCAATACTTTTTTTATAAAGGCTATAAGACTATCACCCTCACCAAGACTGAAATGAAAAGTCCCAACAAACTTACAAAATTCTAAACATATGATAAAAAGGTTTCCCCTCTCAATTAAGTTTTTTATTATTGTAAGTTATATAAATGTATGCTCTTTTGTCAAAATGATAAAATATAGTTAATAATTATTTTACCCTATGCCAGACCCTGTTTTAAAGGCTCTATGTATATTTTTGACTTAACCCTCACAACATGTCTATGAATAAGTAATAAAATCATTTCTACAAAAGAGGAATCCAGGCTCAGAGGACAAGTAACTTCCTCATGCAGGCAGTAGGGCTGGGATCTACAGGTTACCGAAATGCCAGAAAGTGAAAAGCTACTAAGAAATTTTCTGATTCCTTTAAGTTAGCTGGTAAACATCTCTGTTTTAAATACTTGTTTCAAAGATTTAGAAGTATTAGAAGTCGTATGGCAATTTTTTTGTGGTAATTTCAAGAGTGATTTTTCAGAAAATAACAACAACAAAAAAAAAGGTTTACTTTTCCTTTCAGAGATAGCCAGACCAAAGAAAGGGAAAAACAGGTGGGCAAAGTGTTACACAACAGTGATTTTTAATTATCAGTCAACATGGATTCTAGCCAGCATTTTGCAACACAGACACAAAGCTAATTAGGAAACATGGGGGGGCACGTTCACAGAATCCAGCGTAAAGAATAATAGTAACAAGAAATTGTCTTTATTAGAGAAAGAAATGTTTATTTATGGGAATTACTGGATCTAAAATCATTGATTCAAATACTCAAAGCAGCAGTGGCCAATTACTATCGAGACACAGGCAGTATGACAATGAAAACTGTCGACCTGTAACAGACGTTTGTCACATGAATTCTAAACTGTTTCGCTTAAAATGCATTCATGCACACCCGGGACACCGGAAAATCAGGGAGTTAAAGTCCAGGCAAATTCAAGATTTCTATATAGCGCAAATGATAGTGAACAAAAGAGGTGGTGGAAGAAGTCACTCACCTCCAGTATCTCATATAAAAAGCTCCTGAATCAAAACCGTGAATCAACGGTTAAAATTATAGTGAGTGAAAGGCAAATGGTACAGTTTAATACCCGGGAGTGAAGAAGGTTTCTTTTTAAAATTAGCTTTCGCCTCTTTTTCAACACAGATCTTTGTGCCTCCGTGCTACCGATGAAGTTAGGCTAATACACACAAAACGCCGCTAGATATTTCGCCTGGTCTCCCACTTTTCAAGCACCAGAGGGTGCGAACACACCTGACCGCTAAAGACTGTCATGCCAGGGAGGGGGACGGACCCCGCACTCGGTGCCATCTCCTCCCGGGTCCGCAGGGAGATCGGCGCCGCGGGAGGGAAGCGGAAGGTGGGAAGAGGAGGACACCGCCCCCTAGGGGAGCAGCGCCGCAAGCTGGGGGCAGGGGCGGGCGGGGCAGTCGTGAGTAGGCGGCCGGTAAGGAGGCCGCGCCGTCGGGCGGGGTTATCCCTCCAGCTGGCTCGGACCCCGGCGGGGCGGGCTGTAGACGGAGCAGCTGAGCTCAGACGCCGGCCCGTGGCCAAGGAGAAAGGTGGCGGCGGCGGAGCGGACGGGACGGGGCACCGGCTCCCCGCCGTGACCCTCTGCTCCCCCGCCCAGGCCTGGGCGCGAGCCGGCGGCGGCGGCGGCGGCGTAGAAAGAAGGCAGCATGGCTGAGACCTCGCCGCCGCCCACCGCCGGCGCGGAAAGTTGCAGCGAGGAGCCGGCGGGGGGCGGAGAGCAACGGCTGGAGGAGCCGCGCCACGCTCCGGCTGGGGTCGTTGACCGAGAGGGTGAGGCGGGGCCGCCGCTGGCCTCCCCGGGCGGGCAGTCTGAGCCGGACTCGCCGGTGTCCGCCCCCTTCTTCCTGCTCTATCCCGGCGATGGAGGCGCCGGCTTCTCAGCGCGCCCGCCGCCGCCGCAGCAACAGCGCGCCTGGAGGACCCCGCCGTCGCCCGGCTCCCCGCTGCCCTTCCTGCTGCTGAGCTACCCAAGTGGCGGCGGCGGCAGCAGCGGCAAGCACCGTGAGTAGTGGCGGGGAAGGGGGAACGCCGCCGAGGAAGGGCCGGTGAGGAGGGGACGCTGGGGAAGAGCCTGTCCCGGGGCGCAGTGGGGGGCGGCGGCGGTCCGGGCGCCCGGATTATTTACCTCCGAGTCTCTCCAGGCCGCGGGCTTCGTCCCGGCCTGGCCTCCCCTCCTTTCCCGGGCCGGGCGCCTGTCCTCGCCAGCCTCTCACGTGCTCCCGGGTTCCAGACTTGGTTCCTGGCTTGGGGGAGCATTTCCCCTAGAAGTCGCGGAGGGGGCGGCGCCCAGAGACCCGGCAGCCCCGCCAGCCCGCCTTCTGTGGGCTCCAGGCGCCGCAGCAGCCAAGTAGGTGTGGCTGCTGCACCGCCGCCACCAGGACGGCCTCAGGGGTACCCCTAAATTTTTTACGAGCGTTCACTCTACCACACGCGTAAATATTATAGATCCGTCCCCCGGAATGGGAAGAGAAACCAGGAACGGTGCGTGAGATGAGAAGGGAATGGGTGGCTTTGGAAGGGCACCACCCAGGATTATATTGTTTGTCAGGAAGAGGCCTCCACCTTTTGAAACCACTGTCACGGGAGCCCTCTGAAATGTAGCTGCACCCACTTTGTGCCTTATCAGTGAACAAATGTTAATTGCTACCTGTAGTGAGCGGGGCCCTACAGAGAAGGTAATATGTATAAAAGACTCTTGGAGGAGTATTAAATCTGGGTTAAAAAGAACTTAACAGTTTGAAAATGTGACCGAAGATAGAAAGCATGATGCAAATGCCAAATGCTTTGCTGCAGGAGTTCTGAAAAGAGAGAGAAACTTGCCTAGGGTGATGAGGGAACTCCTTTCTCTCTCTCACTTTCCCTTTCTCTTCCTCTCCCTCCGCCCCCCCCCTTTCTCCTACCCTCTCCCCTTCTCCACCTCTCCCACCTTCCCCCTCTCCCCGTCTCCCTCGACCCCCAAACATGTTAACTGCTCTGCACTGCCAAGAAACCCTGAGTTTGCCTTTTCTGTTCCCTTTTCCATCCCTGGGAAGAAATTAACGTTAGTTGAATATTTCCTATGTGCATCTGTTGTGATTATCATAGTTAATCCTCCGTCTCTGTGAGCCAAATATTCTACTTTTTCAGATGAGGAAGCTGAGGATCATTATGATTGATTTATCCTAAGTGATTTGTCCTAAGTAACAGAGTAAGAGAAGGAATGAAGTTGACCCAGATTCCTTGACTACCAATCACATGCTCTTTAAGCAAACACCAGACGTCCCAGACTGTGGTGTACTGTTCCTTCCAGGTTAGATCCATTGAATTCAGAGCGATGTAATCCACTGTATTATTTTATTTCTTACTCTTTATTACTTACCTAGAAGAGGGCCAACACTGACCATTAACTTAAGAGTCTTAGTAAAACGCATAATTTGTGTGTTGCAGTGCTCAGCATCAATCTCCAGATGGAATATCTAATCAGGGCAGAAATTAGTCTTTTTATAAGAATATTCTCAACACTACTTTTCATTTTCTAAGGAATCTGCATTCTACTTTGTTCTTTAAGCACAGCGTCTTTTTTTCTCCTTAAATTTTTTTGTATTTCTGTGTAATCTGTTTATTAACCACATCACTTATAGAATGAAGACAACCCTATCAATTTTTCAGAACTCTGTAACAGTTGTGGTACAAGGTTTGTCGTAGAAAAATTTTATAACTATTGGCCAGTATCAGTTGGAGATTAATCTGAATTTCAGTTAATTTTATTTGATTCCTTCCTCTTATCAAGGGTTGATACTTTTTTTTAGTAATGTTAGAAAATTAGAGCCTAAGCATGATTAAGATCAGGAATGGAAGACTTAGAAAGCTAAAATTTCCTTAGTGTGAAATCTTAGTCTCTACAGTAGTAGCAAATGTATGGCACTATTTGTTAACACGAAGTTCTCATGGTCTTTATTTCTGAAATAATTCATTTGAGTGTAAGTTCTCAGAAGAATTATTGGGAAAATACATGTGTCCCACTCTACTATTTTTGAAGACCAGTTACTGAGGCCATTTCATACGAGTGAAAGGTCACTGGTACATATTTTATTAAAATGAAAATTGACTTAAAATAATTCCTGTTTTCAACTGTGAGTTTTTATTTTTACCGGTCTTTAAATGTGTATTTTATAACCCACATATACTTGGAAAAAGGAATACTCTGTTTATTAATAAAAATATTTTCTTCTTGCTGCCCTATATTGCTTTCTATAATGTACCTGGATATCAGAACCTTTGGTGTCCTGACTATCCATTTGAGCAACCTGAGACCATTTTTAAAAGATCTCTCATTTCAATTGCAAGATAGTAATGCATGGACTCAATCTCTACACCTGATGAATATTTGCCTCCTCAGTACATCATTTTTTAATATATAATATATAATTTAATATATAACAATATATAATATATAATTTTATAATATATAATAACTTTGAGAGACTCTATATTAAGGCAGTATTAACTTTTTATTTTAGAAATCTGTACTCAGAGATTGTTAAAGTTAAATTTTACATTTGAGTTCAGAAGGTTTGCTTTAATTGACATTGATGAAGATAGCAAAAATGCATGCAGAAGAGGTTGCCTAAACTTTTCAAGGTTTGTGATGTGTACTGTGTCAGTGTAAAATCCTGTTGGTCATAATGTCCATAAAGTATTTAGCATGCTTAAATGCAACAATGAAAGAAGGCTTCTGATGTGCCTGGTTGGGTTATGTCACTTTCTGAATCTTTTGAGGGCTGATAACTTGCTAAAGTTTTGAGCTTCTAGGTTTTAAATCTCATAAAAGTTTCTACCATGCCATTTTTTTCATTGATTTATAGAAATTGCAAGTAATACATGGATCTATTATCATTTTTAGATGTTTTATAATACACAAGTATTGCTTTGCTCAAAAAGTCATTGCATTTTTTTGTGAGTAAATGAAAGGTGATCTTTTAATGCAAAACAAATTTTATTCTAAAACGTCTTGTCCATTTTGTTCAATTATCTTTTGCCATCTTTCAGGCAACTTTATGATTCCACACTCAAAAGAATTTCTTTTTTTGGTAGAAAACTATCTCAAGATCAGTTTGTTATCTTCATCAGTGGTAAACGTTTTACATTAAAGGCATTTTGCAAAGAACGAAACAAATGGTAGTTTGATGGTGCAATATCTGTCACTTATGGTGGGTGTGGTAACAAATACCATCCAAGCTTCAACAGCTTTTGACAAGTGACCAAACTTGTATATAGTGTTATTGTGGAGGAAGACAACACTTTTGTGATTCACCAATTCTGGATGACATCATTTAATTTATCCAGTTACAATAGTACACATCTGAATTGTTGTTTGAGTCCTGGGAATAAGCTCAAAATATCCAGTACCTTTGAAACCCCACCAGATTGCCAGCATAACCTTTCTTTGATGAATATCTGCTTTTGAAGTGCTTTGAACAGGTTCATCACATGTCCTCCATGAAGTTTTTCATTCCACATTGTTGTAAATAATCATTTTTCATCACCTGTTATCATATGTTTAAAAAATGGATCAATTTCTTACTGTTTCAAGAGTGAATCACAGGTGTTAATCTGCTTAGTGAGATTAATTTCTTTGAGTTCATGTGGTACCCAAATATTGAGTTTACCAACCTATTCCTGTTGTTTTAAATGGTTGTCAGTGCTCGATTTCAATATGTAAATATTCTCAGCAGTCTCTTGTGTCATTAAATGCTGATTGGATTCCATCAATGCTTTTATTGTCTTATCATCAACTTCGATTGGCCTTCCTGAGAATGGTGCATCATTCACATCAAAATCTACAGAACAGAATTTAGAAAACCAGTTCTGACACTGCTTTAGTTTTAAAACTCTTCACCATATACATCACTTAATGTTTTATGAGTTTGCACAGCATTTTTTCATTTTTCGAAATAATAAAGCAAAATATGATGAAAATGTTCCTTTTGATTTTCCATTTTGAAATCGAAGCCATGCAAACAATTGTTAACAAAATCATACACTTTCTTTTCTAAAATAAGCTTGAACTGTCAGCTGTCAAGTAGCATAATGAATTCGCAGGTTAGAATGAAGTTAGTTACATTTTAAGACATGTACACTCAGTGCCTTTTTGGCCAACCCAATACATTGAGTACAAAGTGAATGTTCCTCTCTGTGGGTCGCCATTCCCACATCCCCACCATCATTTATTATCAGAGGACACTACCTTTGAGTTTAGTGAGTTTTCTTTCAGAACTTTTTATATACACACAGACATGTAGATGTTTATTGAATGAGGCCTTTTCCCCCTTGGTATATGACTCTCCCCACCAATTTCTCATAAACTGTACAAGAAAAAGCTACTTACATGCCACAGTCCAGTACTTTTAAGGCCTTCCTTTTCCATCCTCACTTTAGAAGTCATCTTGTGGATGGACAGGATGGACAAGTGATGGCTTTTCCTTGGTGTCAGAGGGAAGAGGCACTCCTGCCATCCGCACCATTACCAGCTTCCACTGAGAGTTACTCTTCTTCCAATTCCCAGAGCTACAGGACATGTTTCTGTTTAAGGCAATGTCATGCAAATAGCCCACATCTCTCCCCTTGTCTTTTCTCTCCCAATTACAGCAGTATACAAAAAATTGTCTGACTCATGGAGAAGCAACTTTCTTTCTGTATTTGTGCTGTTTTGAGATGGGAGGAGAGCTAGGAGAGGAATAGAAATTAGGAGGTCAAAAAAAAAAAAAACCTGGGGAAGGACAGGTTTATAATTTATTAGTATATGTGTGTATGTGTATATATTCATAGATTTTAGTTTATTCTCCATAGAAATTTCTATTACTGTGTGTGTGTGTGTGTGTGTGTGTGTGTGTGTGTCTTGTTTTTTCATTGTTCATAGTACTCTATAAAACATACCTGGTCAGGAGTTAAATATATGTTGATCAGTTCATCTGTATGCTTTTTAAATTTTGAAAAGACCAAAGTACTTTATTCTGTTTTGTCAGTGTAGTGGCATCTGCCCAAAAGTTGGAGGTATGGCAGGGTGGGGCGGGGCAAGGGTTGAACCATCACAGCACAAAAGTTTTGAGTATTCACCTTCATGCTAGTACTATAGTTTTTAGAAGAGCAGCTTGATTTGTGACTTTTTTAAGGTAGTTTTTTTGTAATTAATTTAGAGCAGTACTGCATTTACAGTACTGTGATTCACAAATCTGTTAGACCTCAGCTCTTTTTCAACTGTGTTAAAGAATACAAAGAGCCACTCTGATTCATTAAACACTGTTTTGTCATATGGGAGATACAGGGCCCATAAAAAAAGAACACTCAGAAATGTAGCATCTTCACACTGTGTAGTTAAGATTACTGACTACCAAAGAACTGAGGTTCAGCCCATAAGAGTATGAAAATGCGGGTGGGTTTTTCCCCATGCATCTGCAATGAGCTGAGAATGAATTCATATTCCTGACTGAGCTTCTGAGGTACAGGAAGCTGGATCATGCCCCCATTTCCTGCCTTGTGACTAAACAACCTGTCTGCTGCTTGCCTCCCTGATTCAGCTGTTATCACTGTTGCTGCCTGACCTTTCACACTTTGTCTTCCCAGCCAATTTCAATTTTTTCCTTCTCTTCTGCCTTCTTTCGTTTTACCTACCTTTTCGGCCTGCCATTATCAAGAAGTCAGATTATACTTCTGATTGACAAAGCAACAGTTTCAGAATGTTGGAGGTAATCTGTTGTTTTTTACTTTGTTTTAGCTTCTCCCCTTGATAATCATAGGCTTGTTATTTATAGAAAAGAGTGTTTTGTTTTGTTTTTTCTGTTTCTCATCTTCGCTTCATTCTGGCTACTAGAGGATCCTAAAAATCTCATCATTAGGTAAAGAAAGGTTTACTGTAGTGATGTAACCCAAACCATTATGAATAAAGAATGTGACTAGTAAGATAATAATAGTACTTAGTGGCTACCATTTATAGAATATTTTTGTGTGCCAGGCAGAGAACTAAAAACTTCACATGTATCATTACTTAACATTTTTGGTTATATTTTTAAGAGATACTTCTTAAATTTTCCAAATATAGAAGAGCCAGTACTTAAAACTACTCACTTAACAATGAAATCTGAAAAGTTAAAATGGGGAGGAGGAGAAGTCCATATAGACTTCATGTAAGTAGATGGATGCAACGTATGTTTTCATAAGGATATTCAATTCAGTGTCTCTAGAGTGACTTATCTAAATTCCTGTGAAATACAAAAATTCTTATAGTGTAACCTTGGATTTAGAAGATTACAAGATTATATTCTATGGTTTTAGGAAAGATCTCATCTCAAATTTTAACACACAGCAGAATCATGTAGAGGTCATGTTAGCACAGATCTCTCATCCTGTGCCCAGAGGTGTGTCTTTTTGTTTTGTTTTGTTTAATGTTGTTATTGAGGTATTATGACATATGACATTATATTAATTTTAGATGTACAACATAATGATTCAATATTTGTACATATTGCAGTTTGTTTTAACTGAAGGACAGAGGAGGGTTTCATATTCCTGAACAGTCTGGCTCCCAAGCTCATGTTCTTAATTGATGCATGCCCCCTCACCAAGGCATTAAAGAAACCATTTGGGTAGAGGGCAGGAAATGTTACTGGGTAGGAGAGAGAGCATAGGAAAGATGGCAAAAAAACCAGCTTTTCAGACTAAAAGACTACCCCCTATCCCCCCACCCCACCCCCAAACATACTCATCTGACTGTTCTCTGTCTGTGTCTTTTCCCTTTTTGCTTGACTTTTAACAGAATTCTGTGTGTTACAGAGGTAGATTTTGTGGGGGGTGGGGGGTAGTTCCCTGCTGGGAATCGAACCCAGGCCACAGCATTACAGAGGTAAATTGTATCAAGAATCTAAGAGAACATATTTTTCTACTGTAGGTCATAGGTGGTAAAAGGTCTAGGTAGATGATATGAGAGTGTGGCAGAATTAACTGGATGAAATAATGATATTTCCTTGTTGGCCAGTATTTTTGAAAATTCTTTATATAATTAAAAGAGTTGCCTAAAAGATATGCTTTCTCTTTATCATTGCAGTATAGGTGGCCTGTAGCCATCATAAATAAAACTAGAATCTCATTTTAATGAATTTTATAGGACATAACAACAATTATATTTCTACGCAAATCTATTAACATCAAAACTCCTTACTGTTGTGCAAAGTAGCTCAAGAGGAAACTATAAAGTTTTATTTTGGAAAGCTAATAGTACCCCATAAGCATTAAAGAATCAGCTTGAAATTATGTGAAAAGAAATGCTTTTAGTTACAAAGCAGTGGTATTTGAGAGGGTATCAATGTGGCCATGCCTGTACTGTAGTTAAATAATTATGAAAAGTTCATGGTCTTCCTAAAACATGAGCATTTGAGGGCTGCTGGCCAATATGGTATTCCTCTTCGCAGGGCGCCATCTTAGTGACCGTCTGGTTATGTATTTGCTCCATACCAAATGGATATGATACTCAGCATGTTAGAGACAGTGGCCTGGGGGCTTGGGCGGAGGTGGAGTGTGAAATCTCTTCATCACAGGAGAGGGGAAATGGGAGGCGGTGACAGCAGGAGACATTGTTTCAGCGTATTGGCTTTTAGAATATGTTCCCATGACTTTAGGGTCTGTTTGGGGACTCTCCGCAGGTACCCATCTGCTTCCCTTGCCTTTTTATGAACGTAGGAGACCTGGTTATTTGATGCGACTACTCTGGGCCCAAGAGACGCACCAGGATATCCTTTGCTCAGATCTTTTTTCTTCCGCCTCAGCCCCATGGGCATTCATCGTGACTGACTTTCATTTTGTGTGATGATAGGGTTTTCGCTTTGGGGTGTTTTTTTTTTCCCCAAAAACTCTCAAAGGCAGAAGCACTAATTAAGATGACAGTGCTGACATTTATTGACTGCTTACTTTGCGCCAAGCACCGTGCTAAGCATTTTACTTGTGTTGCTTTTTTTTTTAACTTTGAGGTAGTTAATGTTATATTATTATCCCCATTTTGTCAGTAAAGAAACAGACACGGAAACAAGTACTTTGCCAAGGTTACTCACCCTCCACATGGTGGATTCACTGTGGGCCCTGACTCTGGAGTCCGCGTGCTCTCTCAGTCACCACCACCACCTCCCATAACTGGAAGCACGTCCTAAGCCAGAGGCTCCTTTTTAAATAGCAGCAGCCCTTCTGGTTCCTTGTTCTACTCAGTGAAACCCTGTTTGCTAAGAAAGAATAAATGAGTGATTCACAAGTCACCTATTTGATAGAGCAAATATTTATATATGTAAGTAACACAAAATAGCCATTTGTGACAGGACTTAAGCATTTCTAAAATACCTGTAATTGTCTCTTTCTTGACTATTGCCTTGTTTCTTGCTTCATATCCCTAGTGTAGATACCCTATACATGTTACATGAATGATTCTGTTAGGTACAAATGAATAAAGCCTGAGTTAGAATGACCTGTTTGTTGGGGCATAAATACAGCTTAATTTTATAGAACCTGAGGATTTTTGTGGTTGAAGTGAGGGTGGAAATATACCACTGCAAAAATATGGAGTACTTTAGAGTAACACTGTACTAATATGTATCTTTTGGGAATGGTATTGAGTAGGTACTCTTTTAAGCAGATGTATAATGGTGTGCAAAGCAGGCAGATTTCTCCTTAGGATCTTTATAATGTGAGTTACTTACTTTCATTTTATACCTGAGTAAATTGAGACAAGAGGATATATTTTCCCAAAGTCACCTACTAAGTCATTGGTAGCTTGACATCTGTAAATCATTGCCTACTGCCATTTAGCCATGAAATCAGCTTTTGTTATTAGGGCAGTAGCTATTTCCAGTCTTATTCTGGTTAATTTTAATAAGTAAAAAAAGGTTCTGCATTATATAACGCTCCTGGTGGTATTTGTTTCTAACGAAATAATAACTCAGTTTCTCAAGTATAATAATTTTATAGTACTTATTACCATCCTTGGTTAATATCCATGAAGTAGTACTGAGTTTGCCAAATGTATAATCATAAAATTGTAGAAATATCAGCATCAGAGGTAAACAGAGTTTTGTCTGAAAGAGGGAAGGTAGTGAAAGTGAGGGGACATGGGATGGAGGACTGAAACATGTGAAAAAATCATAATTGTTCCACTGAATAATCTTTTAATTTAGCAAAACATCTGGGCTTTCCACCAATGTTCTCATGACGATAATTTATCAAGAAAACCCTGCAGTGCTAATAGCAACTATGAAATGGCGGGAGAGAAGATCAGGGTTTTTCTTCTTAAATTTTAAAACTATGATCCAGGAAGCCTTGGGAAACAGAACTTGTGAGATTTACAAACTGATTTAGTTGTACAAGTCTGAAGATTTTAAGAAGCACCATATGTGCAGAATAGAAACTAGGTAATAGGAGGAGACATCTAACTGTAAAAGAAGTGCGTGAAATAGTCTCTTACCCTCAAACCTGTTGAGCATACCTGCAAGACATCTATTTCTGAAAAATATCTAAATAATATCATTTAAAATGAAAAAAGTAGAAATAACTCAAATGCTCACCAGCATGAAAATGGAACAGAAAATTATTCATACATAGCAATGGAATGTTTGCCTTATAATATGGCAGCCAATGTAGCTACACACTATAATGTGGATGCAGCTTAGCACAATGTTAAGTGAAAGGCTTCGAAGGTTATAAACAGAATGAAACTCTTCCTATAAAATTAAAAAAAACAAACAAACTATTGTTTAGGCATCTGTGTATTTATAGTAATGTTTTAAAGTTAAGGTAACAATTTACACTAAATTCAGATATGGCTGCACAGCAGGAAAGATCTGTGCTGGGTTCTCAGTTTCTCAGAAAATGCCCACTTACTAAAAACCTGATCTAGATGTATAAGGGTGACTAAGTGGAATACATGGTTTGTGAAGCATTAAGGTATAGGCAGTGGTGTCTAAACTTTTGGCTTCCTTGGGCCACGTTGGAAGAAGATGATTATGTAAGGCCACACATAAAATACACTAACACTAATGAGAACTAATGAGCTAAAAAAAGGTCCGTGCATAATTTGCATAATGCTTTAAGAAAATTTAGAATTTTTGTTGGGCTGCATTCAAAGCCATCCTGGGCCGCATGCGGCCCATGGCCACAGGTTGGACAAGCTTGGTGTAAAGTGTGAAAGCTGATAAAAATTTCCTCTTCTTCAAATCTTATGTCTGTTGAAATTCATGTTTAGGAAATTTCTTGAGGGTCTAGCCTATGATTTTTGTTTTGTTTTTATTTTCCCTATGTAAAATGTAATTATTGGGATGAAGTGTTGAAATTGCTAAGTAGAGAAGAAAACAGGGACTTTGGAATCCCAGGTCTTGCACTTGCTAATTATGTGATCTTTGGCCAGTCACTTGGCTTGACTTTGGTTTCCTAATATGTGAAGAGGGGATATCAGTATCTACTGAACAAGATTCTTGTGAGAATTTGATATGGTATTTATAAAGCATCTAACAGAAAATAGAAATTCAATAATGATGGGTACCTTAAGTATTAATAATAATTTTTCTACATTGTATAACAGGGACATTGGACATAACAAATCAGTCTTTATCTTATAATAGTAACTGAGTAAATATGCTTTAAAAGGAATGTAACTTCTAACTCTGAAATGTGAATCTGGTTGACTTTGAATCAGTCATGCTGTGGAAAATTCCAGATGTGTAAGCAGCTAGAACATAATATTATTCAGATCATCATCTTGGATTTGAACTATAGCTAGGCCCATTAATTCTGTTTTAGGACAACAGACTGCCCTAGCCCTCCTTGCAACTATCACACAAGTATGTGCCTTGATTCACAAATGGAATTGAATGAAAAAATAGTTCAATACATTTTATAATTAGTATGTTTATGAGGGAAAAAATGAGAATATAGAAAAAAGTTCAAGGTTGTGTGTCTTACTGAAGACTTAATATTATGTTTATATTCTAAGCTAATAGGTTTGCTTAGTGAAGAACCAGATGTAAAAACAGCACTAAACAGTATTTAGAATTATTTTATTAGTCTTCTATAAATAGTGCTTATTTTCATAGTAAATTCATTGCTTAGGAACAATGAATAACTATTCGTGCCAAAGACTCAAGAGTGTTTACCCTGAGAACAGATGTAACCAGATAATGGAAACACGTTTTCCTGCCCACCCACATTTCTTATTTCTGAAATGGATGCTAGTACCTCCTCAAACTGATAGATCTGGGGAAACTCCAGGATAACCACTGCAGGCAGGTTTTTCTCTCCTTGGTAAGAAGTTTGAGTTGCTTTGGGCTTTCCTCCATGTCCTCTAACTGGAGAGAGGACCTTTGGAAGGAAAGTTAATCGAGTTTCTATGCTTATTAACCTAGACATTCTTGTGCTAGTATGTTGTAATCAACCCGAATCTCCTGTTCAGAGTTAGTAAATGCTTATTTATTGGTTGGTGGAAAGATTGTCATGGTTTGTGTGACAGGCTGAGTTGGGGTATTGGTGGACCTCAGGCAATCCCAGAGCATTCAGATATTCATGTATTTACTGTTCTATATTTTAACAATGTATGAGTGACCTTGAGTTTTGATGTCATATGTACAGATAACCAGGACTATTTGGCATTGTGGTTCTAGGAACTATTCAGTGTAGGTTTAACTTAAAAGTTTAAATGACTACTTACTATGTTTTGAAGTATTGCATGGCTTAAAGTGAAACTATATATAAACTATCTCCTTTAATCTTTAATGTATAAGGTAGAAATATGTCTAGCTAGAAAGAAATCAAACTATAATTAATGTGAAAGTCTTAAATGAAGACGTGTTCACTATTTGGATATGCCAACTCTGCTTCCTCAAAAAAGTGATCTTATTTTACTACTACATATCCAGTTCCTGGATTGCTCCCTAGCATGTGGAGTATTCTCAGTAAATACTTGCTAAATGAATGAATGAACGAATGGATGAATGGATGGATGAACTAACAAATAGCTCTGGGTCCAGATAGAGGATAATGTTGGAAGAGATTTAAATAGAAATGAATAAACCTGAAATACTTTATTTTCCTTAGTAACTTGCTGATTTTCTTCCAAATTTTAAATATGCATGTACTTACATGCATTCTTACGTTGTGCCAGTTTGCCTTACTCTTATGCCTGTTTACCTACAGAATTTGGTTCTCCACATTTTTTCTTTGAGCTCAGGCTCAAATTAAGATAAAACATTTATACAATTTTAATAAAACTCATGGAGAAGACTTTTTTCTTTAGTTTTTAGAAATTAGTAAATCAAGGTATCCCTCTGATAAGAATGATGGATGAAATAAATCATCTTGAGATATGTTTCTTGAAGTTGTATGTTCTTCCTTAAAACCAAACCCTTAAATAGAAAAAACAATTGTTTTCAGCAGTCCAAAACATTTTCAAAGAAAATCTTTATCATCCCTTATCTCCTTGTTATTTATGTAGCCCAGAAAGCAAGTACCTCACTTTTTGCTACCAAGGTGTAAATGCCTAATTGGATAATGTAGATGTGTGTGGGTGAGTTGGATGGGTGGTTCAAGAGAATAGGGTAATGTGCCCTTTAGGATGTTCTAGCATGTGAAAAATTTTAAAATACAACAGTTTTATCTTCTGATGAGAAACAAAATGGATGCTTAATGCAGAAACTTGGTAAATATAGCAACATTAAAAGGAGGGGAGTTGCCATTAATTGGGAAGGATTTTACTGTTTAAAAAATGTTATTAACTTTATTGGGATGATATTGGTTAATGAAATTATAAAGGTTTCAAGCGTACATTCTACAATACACCATCTGTATGTTGCTTTGTTTGTTCACCACCCAGAGTCAAATCCTCTTGCGTCATCATATATTTGACCCCCTTACCCTTTTTCTACCTTCTTCCTTTTCCCCTTCCCCTTTAGTAACTACCATACTGTTGTCTGTGTCTATGAGGTTTTGTTGGTCCTGTTCTTTTGTCGCTTTCAGTTTTATATCTCACATGAGTGAAATCGTATGGTTCTCGACTTTCATCTGACTTACTTTGCTTATCATGATATTCTCAAGATCCATCCATGTTGTCGCAAATGGCAGTATTTCACCTTTTCTTATGGCTGAGTAATATACCATTGTATATATGTACCACAGCTTCTTTATACAATCTATTGAGGGATACTTAAGTTGTTTCCATGTCTTGGCCAATGTGAATAGTGCTGCAGTGAACATAGGGTACATATATCTTTACAAATACATGTTTTTAAAATTTTCAGATAGATACCCAGAAGAGGGATTGCTAAGTCGAGTGGAAATTCTGTTCTTAATTTTTTTGAGGAAGCTCCATGCTGTTTTCCATAATGGCTGTACCAATTTACATTCCCACCAGCAGTATATGAGGGTTCCTTTTTCTCCACACCCTCTCCAAAACTCATTATTCCTTGTCTTGTTGATAATAGCCATTCTGACAGGTGCAAGCTGGTATCGCATTGTGGTTTTGATTTGCATTTCTCTAATAGCTAGTGAATTTGAGCATCTTTTTATGTATCTGATGGCCATTAGTATGTCTTCTTGAAGTATCTGTTCAGGCTTCTGCCCATTTTTAAATTGAATTGTTTGGGTTTTTTATTGCTGAGTTCTTTATATATTTTTTATATTAACCCCTTATCGGAGGTGCTGTTTACAGATACCTTCTCTCATTTTATTGGTTGCTTTTTGTTTTGTTTATAGTTTTTATACTGTGCAGAAGATTTTTAGTTTGATATAATCCCATTTATTTATTTTGGCTTTTATTATACTTCCCTTGCCTTTGAGATCATATAATCCTAAGACCAAGTTTCATAAATTTGGTACCTGTGTTTTCTTCTTTATATTTTATTGTTTTAGGTCTTATATTTAGATCTTTGATTCATTTTGAGATAATTTTTGTATATGGTGACAGATAACAATCTAGTTTCATTCTTTTGCAAGTGGCTTTCCAATTTTCCCAGAACTATTTATTGAAGAGGCTTTCTTTTCACCATTGTATGTTTTTTTACTTCTTTGTTCAGAATTATTTGCCTGTATATATGTGAGTTTATTTTGAGGCTCTCAATTCTGTTCCATTTTTCTGTATCTGTTTTTACTTTTTTAACTTCAAGGTTTTTTTGGGGGGAGGGGGTATTTTTGTGTGTGTGTGTGTGTGTTTTGCATTTCTGTCCAGTCTAAAAAATCAGGTTTCATAGTGCTCGCTTTGGCAGCACATATACTAAAAAATCAGGTCTTTATACTTTGGAGAAGGAAATTATACATGCCTGAGAATATGATATTTAAATGAAAATCTGCTTTAGCTTTTTTTTAACACTACCTTTAGCAGAGTAAAGAATTTTAATAGGTAGCTATATAAAGATAAAAGAGGTGAGTTATGTGCTTGTTAAATTAATCTAACTGCCTCTTTTACCATCTTTGCTGTGGAGTATTATCCAGTGTTAATTGTCCTATAATCCAGTGCTTTTATCACAAAGTAAGGGGAATTGATGAGTATATGTGCATTGTGTTATGTCTGATCACAGTTTGACTAGCACAGTCTGGAAGTGGGTTGTGCAGGATGAGAGCGAGCAGCAGCCTAATTGCTCCCCCTGCATCAGCAGCATCTATAAAGCATCCTGGGAATTGCTCGCCCCACGTTCAGAGCAGCTGGTCACATGAGCCTGAATTTTCAGTTCAGTTCATTAGTCAGCCATTTTGGTCAACACCCTGCTTACTGCGCACAACCAATCCTATTAGAACTCAGCATCCAGGCTCTTCTGAGCAGATCCTGGAAGTGATTTCTGTAGTTCAAGATTTTTTTTAAGCTAAATTGAAAATATTGGCTTATTTTTCATTCATTTTTTTTCTTTTGTATTTTTTTCTGTACCAAGAAGGGGGATTTTTCACTTATTCATGCAGAGACCAGTTATTAAAGCTTGCTAAGGTGGCATCGATTGTGCAGGATTTAAAGCCTGTACCTCAACTGCAAAAGAACAGGATAGAGAACGGAAGATAAAAGGAGAGAAGCTGGGAGAAGACAAGCATCATCTTACTTTGCTATGTAGTAGGAACTATCTATGAGAAAAGGTAGCATAATATTATTTATCTTGAACAGTTCTTAAACCATAAGGTATTTTTCCTTGTGGTTTTTTTTTTTTTTTTTAAACCTCCCCCACCCCCTTTCTTGAGAGCTTTGTTCCAGAGTTTTGAATTTGGGGTTTTTTGGTGAGGAGGTTTTATTTATTTTTGTGGTGTGTGTGTGTGTGTGCGTGTGTGCGCGCGTGTGCACGCTTGCTGTGGTCCTAGCTGAGTCATCATGTCTGCTCTGACGCCTCCAACCGATATGCCAACCCCCACCACTGACAAGATCACACAGGCTGCCATGGAGACCATCTACCTTTGCAAATTCCGAGTGTCTATGGACGGAGAATGGCTCTGCCTGCGAGAGCTGGATGACATCTCACTTACACCTGACCCAGAGCCTACCCATGAAGGTATGGTCAGACCTCGTCCACTAGTATCTCACCAGCGTCTTCATTGTTACAGTGGGCTGGGAGAGGCAGGGAGAGGTAGGAAGAACCCATACTCTAAACTGTTAACAACCCTGAAATCCTTCCATCCTGGGCTACCACCCAGCTCCTTTTGTACTTTACTGGAAAAAAATATTTTTTCCCTCTCCCCTGAGGTATCCTTTCAAAAGATGCTAGTGCTTGTTTAGAGTTCTTTGTCTTTAGCCTCTAAAGAGAACATGTGAAGTCACTTACCACGTCTGAGTCTAATTGATAATGAAAAAGTATTAATTTTAATTATATACTAAACTATTACAGAAATCGAAGGGACTTAATAGTGAGTTAAGACAGAATGAATATTATTATAGGATTGTACATGATACAGTAAAACACTCAAGAGATATCCTATCATCATGATGTACTATTTAACCAGGCTATGCTATCTAGAAAAATATTTGGTCAGCCATTATTGTCTTTTAATAACAGGTTATTAGATTAGGCAAGAAGCAGTTTTTACATTCAGTGCTTATTTAATGAATATGGACTCTTTTAAAAAAAAAAAAAAAGCATAATGCCTAAAAAAGTTAAAACATGACTAATAAGGTAATCCCTACTTACGGAATCTATTGGCCATTGCCTTTTTTAAGTTATTTGTGGTAACTATGATGACCCATTTGAAATTTCCACTGTCAGTGCCTTTGAGACCTTTGTGATCTTTTGACTTGTAACTTTCTCACAGGACCTTTTCTAAATTGTGAGAGGTTTTCAGCTTCTATCCTTTAACTCTCTTAACTCAAAACCATAAGGAAGAGAATGACTTTTAGTCATAGCTCCAATTTGTTTTGTTTTTCGTGTAGTAGTGACCTCTTAGCTAGTGTTTCTTTTACACTGTTAAAGTGAGGCCAGAAATGCTCACATATAAAGGGAGATTCTCCATAAACATCTTTCTGATGTTTAGGCATATCTGCAGGACAGAGGGCAGAAGGTGAATTGCACATAGCAGATTGCATTAGGAAAAGTGATTCCTTGCCCTTGACCTTGCCTTGTGATCTTACCATGACTCAGATTTCACCCATTGTGTCTGATAAGGATTTTATTTTCCTCGTTAGACTTAGCCTTGAGAAAGTATTGGAGAGGCTTAACATCACAGAACACAAAGCAGTCATTGGGGTGTGTCTTTAAAGGCAATGTTTAAGTAGTTTTTAAGACCCTCTGTATCTTTGAACAATTGGTTTGTCAGTTGGTCACTTCCTTTGGCTGTAAGTTTCAGAATATGCACAGGAATAGAAGACATCAGCTGGAGTTCCACACAATGACAGTACTGTTTAAAACAGCTGTTAGGGTGAAAAATACATTTTAGGAGGCTACCAAGAAGTCATAGCAAATATCTCAATGTGCATATTTTACTTTAAAAATATTCCTATCCACTTTGAAAGTCATGTAATATGAAATATTCCCTTAATTATAAAATCCAATGTATCAGTGTCTCAAAAATAGTTTTGGACAACTTTAGTACTTGAATATATGTTTTTTGATCAAGATTCCTATGAGTGAGCAAAAGTGAGCTGTTTGGTTCACATGAGCATTTGTAGTGGTTTGAATTCTTGGAGAAGTCTGTGACAGAAAATGTATGAGGGCTGCAACCTAAACTATGAGTGGCATATCCTTTGATTTAGGAAAACAGACAAATAGGAATTTCCCAACATCTTAGAATCAAATATAGAGGATGTGAAAGAAAATAGAGAAATGCTGACAATTTTGGAATTTTGCCTTAAATTTGGCAAGAGAAGCAAGAATTTCAAATAGTTAGAAATGAAAATAATAGAAAAAAGTCCAGGCCTAGGAAAGCATCTGTAGGTTTAGTGATCTAGGAAACTAGGTGCTTTACAGGATTTTTATTTCCTTGCTCCACTGGTTAACTCTGGGTATAAAAACAGTCATTTGGACCCAAGAAATGTCTGCTTTAATATAGCAGTGACTGTTGGGTTTAATTTAGCTATCAGTATTTAAGTGGTGGTTGCCAGGGCACTGATAATATGAATCTCTCCTTATGACACAATGGAGCACCTGGTGCCTGGACACACAGGAGTATTCACAGAATACTTCCCCATGCTCCATACAGGGAAAGACATCTGAACACACCATTCTGCTCTGGGACCCCTGACTCCCACAAGAGAAAGTGGGTAAAAAGTGTAAAATACTCTCTTAAGACAATAACAGACAATGTAGCCTCAGCAATGGAACTTTTGTGGTTTCCAACTTTTGTTTTCTAAAAAACAGAAGTTTTTGTTTTCTGCAACCCACAGTTTAGGCCTGGACCTAGAGTGCCTGGCTTAACTTTTAAATGCATGACAATAAAAACTTTCATTTCATTAGTTTAATGCTATTGGTGGTCAAGGAGGTGATCTCTCTCGCTCTCTTTATTTTAATATACTTTTTTTAAAAATCAGGAGCAAATGTACAAATTTTTTATTGTTAAGTAGATTTTTCCCAAAGACAAGATCCTAGAATTGATTCCACAAGAAAGAAGTTTCAGGAAAGGCTTCACCCCGTAAATGAGACTTGGGCTGGTCCCTGTGCAATAACTTAAGTGATCACCAAGCAGATGTGGCAAGGAAACCATTTCAGACAGTGCATACTGAGCTGATAGTAAGTTACAACCTGATAGTAAGTTAGGAGGATTAAATGAAATAATTAATATAAAGCATCCTATAAACATTAGTTATTTGTATAATAGTTATTCATGGAGCAATAGGTTGAACTGCAACAGTTTAAGCCACATTCTTAAATATGTTACTATTTTAATGTGTATGACGAGGACTGTCCAGAAAAAAATCCAGCCATTGATGCCTGTTTATTTCATATTCTATGGCTGGATACTTTCCCAGACAGCCCTTGTATTTCTGTTTTTATATCTAACCTCTGCAACCATCTAAACTAATTGTTTTCCATGCAAACTGAAAGTGAAAATTAGTAACTTAAATTCATGTTTTAGCATTGTCCTTTCTTGTACCTCTATAAATAAAATAGTTGGTTAAAAATAAAACTCAATTTTCAAGAAGTACTTATTTCCTATTTACCCTCTTTTAAAGATGGGGAACCTGATATTGAGAAGGGATGCAAGATGATCAGTTTAATAAAATGAAATACACCATTTGGTTACAAAGACAACTATAAGCTTTGAAATTACCTTTTTGACTTAGAAAACTTTCTTCTCAAATACAGATAATAAAGATAGGCTATGAAGAAATGATATATTGGACAGACACATTGAAAAGAAAACCCTTGCCCAAGTCTTTGATTTTAGGATTGCTGTAGAGAACTGTGATGGCAGACTTTATACATGCTGTTATTGTGCAACTAGTTTTTCCCTGGTAGTTGCATTTTGCTTTAGTGTTCACTTAGGATATCTGGCATTTATACTATCATGTATAAAAAGAAAGTTTATATGAAACATCTGTGAGTATAGCAATAGTACTGCACTGCACACAAGCACTGTGTTTTGATCTGTCAGTTGATCAGAACTATTTAATGGTAATCCATTGGTGCAAACTCCAATTCTAGGGACTGAAACAGATAGTTCTTGCCCTCAGTGAGTTCACCATCAAGGTGAAGTGATGAAACAAAGGTGTTAGAGACTGCTGTAATGCAAGTGTCAACTACTTAGTTGCCAAAGGACTTTGTTTCTTAGGAACTGGGACAAGGAATTCAAAGCCATACAATGCTGCGGCCTGGGTTCAATTCCCAGCCAGGGAACTACCCGCATTAAAATATATATATATATATAATGAGAAGGCAAAGTTCAACCTGTGATGCAGCACTCCTGTACCAGAATTCAATGAGCGTAAGTCCAATAAGAGACCTTTGTATAATAAGGGTTATGTACACAGTTAAACACAGCACTGGCCAGCTTAAGTCCAGTGAGCAACCAAATGAAAGCACAGACAAGCCATTTGGGGCATTCTTGGTGATTGCCATCAATTAAATTGGAGACCTTAGCTTTTTATCCACTCGTTTTCCTTTTTCCTCTTTCCACTTATGAAGTGTGTGAAAATATTTACATAGTTGTGCAGATACTGCCCAACAGCAAAGATGGCACACTGCTGAAACTGACCTGGCTAACAAACAGTACTTTTATGTACTAAATTTAAAATATTTCTCAAGCAGATGTACAAAACAATTTATAAAGCTGTTGTAGTAACAGTAATATTCATACCTATGAATTGTTTGAAGTAGTAACTACATTGAATTCTTACTCTTTAGCCAAGCATTCTTGTGCACTTCTTTGGGTGATCTTATCCAATGTTTTTTCAAAATCCTTTTCAGTACTTACCTATTTCAGCCAAGTTGTTGATTGTATGCTTCGCCAAAACCCTAATTATTCTTGTTGTTACATTATTCCCTCTTGGGACGCTTCATGATGGCATTAAACCAGGAAAGGGAAAGGACCCCCATCTCCCTTTGTCCACAAGGCCTTCTGTAACAATCTAGCATGTTCATCTCCTGAATTATTGGGTACTCTCTGCATTGCTTGATTGAATGCATTTGGAGTCACTCACCAGTGACTTATTTTAATCTATGTGATTCCTTTTTTGCATCCTTCAGAAAACCTCACAGTCCTGTGTACTGTTTATGATAGATACCAATATACTTTAAGTGAACTCAGTAGTGCCCCATAATCCCAGAAAATAATATATTTAAGAAGAAAAGATTATTGCAATGCCTTCCCTCCAGTGAACACAATTTATGGTTTCTAGGTTTTTAAATTTTTCTTTCTTTTTTAGTCATTTATTTCATATTCCAAATTCACTGTATCTTATTTAGAAAATAGAAGTTCAGTACAATACAATTTATTGTTTAAAATATCCATGAATAATATTTAGTGCTAATGAAAGTTATGAGAAGACTCGGAAAGGGGCTCTGCTAGTAGAGTATTACACCTATGCACCCTTTTTGAAAGCCACTTTACTAGTGTCAGTTGGAGACCTTAAAAAATTAATTCCCAGTGATTATACCACACATCGATCCTAAGGAAACAATCAGAGAGAAAGGCAAAAGTTTGTGTATGTATATTTATCATAGTATTGTGATTTATTGTAGCAAAACCTGAATAGCAACTTAAATAACTTACAGGAAAATTGTTCAATAAATTATAGAACATCTGTACAATGAACACTAAAAATGGTGTTGTGGCATAGGATATTGTTTAAAATATAATGTCTTATTTTCTTTTTCTCTTAAATTTTTTCCTTTTATTTTTTTTCTTTCTGAATATAATAAGTTTTAAAAGCTGTCTCCCAAACCACATGTACACTGTGATCACATTATTTTATAAATATAGGTACACATACACACAAGGAAAAGAAAATGTACCGAAAATATAAAGTGATTATTTCTGGACAGTGGAACTACAGGTGATTTTTATGATATTCTTTAAACTTCTTCATGTCTTTCAAATATTCTACAAGAGCATGTATTATACATATATATTATACATATATAATTAGGAAAAATGCAATTTTTTTAAGAAGAAAGGTTTGTGGGAACTGTAGGTACGCAGTCATCCATCCATCTGATTCATATTTATTCAGTGCCTTCTGTGATGGTTTCTCACACCCATGAACAGTAGCAATCACTTACAAGTGGAGCCACTGCTTTGGAGTCAGTGTCCAGTATAATTTTTGTGTATTTGTAGTAGACATTTTGAGTTTTTCCAGAACAGAAGCCGGTGTTTACTTACTACATGCTTTGTTTTCAAAGCTGTATAAATGTTGCATATAGTGTACGGCAGGGTGATCTGCAGTGTCTACACTTAGATGTATTTGATACAGCATTCGAGTTACTTTTTTCCTAGGTGTTCAGAAACTAAAACCTGAGTTGTTAGGATTTTTTTTTCCCACAGAATCATGTCACTATTCTTTGCTTTCGATATGGCATGTTTCCTTTTGTCATCTGCCCTTGGGGAGATTACTGGAACATTTGTTGCCACCAGCTCAGTTAGCCTCAGATTTACCTTGTCAGGTTTTCTGAGTTGTGATTACATTATGTGCACAAGTCAGTCTTTGTGAATGTCTCAAAGCAAAGAGGTTGTAGTTTTTAATACCATCACAGACGTCTACTGGGCAAAGTTCTTTGGGCATGGTTCATCCCAGCTTGTTGTTCTGCTCTGGGAATAGCTGGCTAGACACTCTTTCAAGGCAAGTATTACGCACCTGCCTCCGGGATTTTATTAATATAAAATTCTAAAACTGGAAGAGAAATATCAGCAGAGTGTCATCTGCAAGGCAGTCTGTAGTTAAGCCTTACAAGACCTATGTGATGTCTCTGAGCTGACTGTAACATGCTGTAGGCCCTAAAGTCAGCTTTCTCCTTCCCATTTCAAGTTTACTTTCATTTTCTTCTCAACTCCTTAACACTCCTGCCCTGGTGTCCACTTTAGTACACTGTCATTAATCACAGTGCCTTACTGTCTTTTCTCTCTATTGTGAGCCTTTCTCAGCCTTTCTTAGAACTTTTTCTTCCATCTTTAATTTGTGCCTTTCCTAATAGAATTTATGTTAACTCTTTGGACTGTCACCTTCCAACACCAAAAGGTCATTTGTCCTAAACTAACCACCAACATATTTATCATTTTCCAGAGGTAAATGCTGGAATTAGATAACTGCTACTCAGTGATGGAGCCCAGATTGGAATTCAAGTTGTCAGATTCCCTGGGTGCCTATGAGACCTGGCTGGAAAGACAGCAGGTGCTGCCAGTTGAGAACCCACAGTATTCTCTGCTCTTCAGTTGTGGTTCTGTATTGTTTGGCTTGGTTTTTATTTTTTGGTGGTGCCCCCTTTTCGGGGGGGATGGAGACGTATTGGGGCACAATTTTCCACTGAGGTTCCTCTTATTCCTCACCTGCTGACTGTGACTGCTACAAAGTACTTTTCGGTACAGCAGGATAAGTACTAAAATCTGTTTCTTTGCAATTTTTGGTATTTGAACATTTCTAGAGAACATATAGAAGGATTTGATGAGCTTGGAAACATAAGTATCAAGGAACAGTGAAACAGACTTGGCCCCTAATAAATTACTGATTTTTATTAATGATTAAATGTTTGAAAATAAAATGTACATGTCAGTGTGGTGAAAATAATGGGATTCTTTTAGAAAATATATTTAGTGTTATATACATATATTTTTAATGAAAACTTTAATTTTCTAGTACTAGAAAAATTGTATTACAGAATACAGAAAAGTATAAAATACAAAATAGTATAATTATTTTAAAATTCTAATACCTATCAGTAACCACTGATAAAATTTAGTAACCAGATTCTCTTTTTTTAACATATGCACACAGAGTCCACCTACAAGCTCATACAATTTTATGCATGTAAAATCATACCATACCTGTGTTGCATGACCTGCCTTTTTTTCCTCTGCAGTATCTTTCCACATCAGTAAATACAGTGTCCAGCACAAATAATGCCCCTTTTGTATGAACTGGTAATCTATACCAAATCTTTTATTACAAAATCATAAGTATGTAATTCTGTAACATAACAATATCATATTCAAGCACACTTTAGGTTACATTTCAGGTGAAACGTTCAAATTGCTGTTCATCTCGTGCGAAACATTCACTACAGTGTCCAGCATTACTTCTACCAGACCCTGTACACTTCTGTATCACCTCAATGTCTTCAGTTGTTCGAATTTGCCATAATTTTTTTTGACTCCCTTATTACAGGTGTACCTCAGACAGTTTTGGTACATTATTATGTTTATAGCTTGAACACTTTACCAGTTTTCATTTTCAGAAGTGGAATTTCTGGGTCAAATAATATATTTTAAATTTTTAATGCGTATTTCCAAGCTGCTATGAACCTCTTTAAAAAAAAAAATTAACAGCATGGTATTAATATTATGAACTTTTATATTGACTACTTCTTTGCAACTCATTTTTTGTCTTTGCTGCTGCACTTGGTTGTGGTTTCTCACACTATTAAAGTCTGAATATTCCAGAGGAAATAGTTACGGTTTTTTAGAACAACCTGAGTCAGCAGCTATAAACTGCATGATACTGTTTTATTTTTTGTTTTCTGTAAGCTAGTGGCAATGTCCTGAGCAGAAGAGGATGAGTTTTACTGTTAATGTACTATGAGAAGTTTCACACTTTACTAGGATTGCTAGAGTTTGCTTTCTGGGATGAAAAGGTTGCTGAGCATCACTTCCCAAACAGTGTTACTGTACGCCCAGGGGCACATGCTGGCCCACTCAGGGGTACGTGAAAAATAATCAGTAATGGCGAAAAAAACAAAATAAAAGAAATGCAAAACGTTAGTTATGCTACGATAAGTTGGAATCACTGTTAAAACTTCAAAGTTAGCTCACAGATGGTTGGTGAGGGCATGGCTGTGAACCCTTCCCCCAAGCCACTCCTCTACCAATCATTACACAGTTTCGGAACAATCCATTTGCCACATTTCTAGAACGTCCCTAAACATATAAATACATCTGTAGCTAGACAGTTTGATCAGTTTAGTTATTGATCAGTAAAAGTAAGTGTGTTGTCTTTAATCATGATTCTTTCCAAGTAGTTTTTTTATGTAATGTTTAATACTTGATCATCATTATCGATATTTAACTATTATGAATATTGTAAAATTAAGTTTGTGGGTTGTACTCTTAGTGTAGTAATTTTTCTTTCCTACATACTACCTCATTTCTACTATTTTACACTAATATAGGCACTAAACATAATTGTCAGTATTTAAAAACAGCTGTTTTAGAAACAAGGGGTGCAATTTATAGAAATGGGTTAAAAGGGGTACACAAGTGGCAAAAGGCTGGGAACCACTGTCCTAGAGCTGTAAAACTTAGGGTGTGTTGAAAAAGTACTGTGTTTCATCTGAGAATGCCACAGTGTGTAGTCCTACCAGCAGCAGCTTCCTAGTTGAGGTGTATCAGAGATGCCATCTCTGCTATTACAGTCATTTACTCAAGAGGACAGAGGGCTTTCCAGTTGAGGGAGGGACCCTTTTCCTCATCCCCTCGCTCACCAGCAGTCCCTGTCCTCCATAGCCTTTCAGTGTCACCACGCTGCTCACCTGCTCACCTGACTTAAGAATCTACTTCATCTACTCACTTCACTTGGGAATCTATTTTATCTTCTCTCATCTTTCTAATACCAGTCCCTTTTGACCTTGTGTTATAGTCACTTAGTTCCCCTTAAAGACATCATCTATTGATATTTCATCTTTGATACTTCTGTACAAACTGCTGTACTAACTGCCTTAGTAAATTCCTTTGCTCACCATGTGTGCTCAGTAGATACTAAATGACTCAAGTGTTGATGACTGTTGAAAAAACCTACTGTTCTGTGTCTGTCTCCTTTACTTTCACACAGAACACTTCACTTCTGACACTGTAGTACCAAACATGTCAGGGCTTTCTCAACACCAAGCAATTCTGTGGCACCAGCGGGTGTCCTGCAATTTAACTCAATTCTGACTGTGTCTACCTGGAGATAGCATCTGATCTCACCGGTTAAGGACTCAGTCTGGTGAGACTGCCCCGCACCCGCAACACACTGCAGGTGCCAAGCGAAAAGAGTAGGTAGGTCCCCAGGTTTCTCACAGTGTTTGTCTGACCTGGCTACAAATCAGGGGTTCCCATGACATCCTCCCACTTGAATTCACCTATTTGCTAGAACAGCTCACAGACCTCAGGGAAATACTTACATTTGCCAGTTTGTTAACGGATATTTAAAGGATAAACAGCCAGATGAAGAGATACATGGGACTGTGTCTGAGAGGGTCTCGTGGGGGTGCTTCTGTCCTCATGGAGTTGGGACACGTCCCCATCCCTGTATGTGAATGTGTTCACCAACCTGAAAGGTTTCAAGCCCTGCGCTATTACTGAGATTTTATGGAAACTTCCTCACGGAGGCATAATCAGTTATAAACTTCATTTCCACTCTGTTCCCCTTGCTAGAGAATTAGGGAGCAGAGCTGAAGATTCCAAGTTCCTTATCATGGCTTGGGCTTTCTGGAGACAAGCCCCCATCCAGAAGCCATTCAGGAGCTCACCTGGAGTTGCCTCATTAGAAGAAAAGATGCTCCTAGTGCTCTTATCACTTAAGAATTTATAAGGATTTCAGGGTCCCTGTGTCAGGGACTGAGGTTTGAATACCAAATATGCATTTTTTTGGTTATAAATCACAGTATCAAAATAACTTCATGTTACCTTTTCCAGGACCATTTTTATTTCTTTGCTGATGTTTTTGGTTTTACTGAATATACCGTGGAGAGGAGATAGACCTTGGACTAAATTGCTGGTTTATTAGAACAAAACCTGTTATCATTTTTTGAGATGATTTTTATCATTATGTTACCAACCTATTTATACTATTGTTTAACAGCATTTCAGCTGTTAAATTTTTAGTTGGTCTACTTGAAATGATTTTTTTTCCATATTCAATATTTAATTTAGTTTTGTTTTTAATTGCATCCTCTCTGGTTTTGAATAATTATGGCAAATAGAGGAATCCAGTTTGTAGCCACATCAGAATACAGGACACGCATTGGGTTATTATAAAGGTAGACATTGAGTATCTGTGATGTGCTAAGTAGTTTAAATTCATTAGCTTTTATTTTCACAGCAATCTTTTAAAGTTATTTGTGATCAGTAATTGGGCCTTCAGGAAGGCTTACCCCCAAGAAATTGTAATAAACTTTTAAAAAGTAGCCCTCTAAATAAAAGATACCTAGCCTCAAGGAGACATAGTATCTTGGTTACATTTGTCTGTAAACTTGACTATCATTCTGCTGTCCATAGTAATAATGTCCTGCAGAGTAAGTATGTCAAGAAGAGAGATTTCACAACCATGTAAACATAAGCAACAGAGAGGCACTTTGAGCCCATTCAAGTGCTGCTTCTCTGAAGGGAAGGAGCTTCAGCCATTTCCCTTAAGCAAAAATAAAAAAGAAGTAACTAGGCAGGGCCCAAAGCCCCACCCCAGGTCCGTCTCAATGTCAAAGTCAGGGCCCCAACTACCAGACCACACTACTGTCTGTCATTGAGTCTCTATATGGTTACTTAAGAGCAAATATTTTGCAGTACAATTTAATTAAATGTCTCCAGAGACATTTAGTCTGCTGATTTACTCATTCTTAGACCTGAAATGGAATAATAGCTAAGAAAATAGTTGAGTGAACCTCAGATAAGCCATGCTCCTAATTCAGGGCTCTTACACAGTCCTGATCTTATCTCTATCTCATAACTTTAAAAATGTCTTTGTGCATATGCATCTTAAAAACAACATTCTGTTAGGTGCAGCATTTTTAACCATTTAATCCAAGCATTTAGAGTGGAGTGATGGTCCTGATAGTTGTTACCAGTCCCAACATCAATCTCAGTGACAGTTCACTTGGCATTTCTAAACTATGCACTCCTTTCCTTGTAAATCTGTGTTGAATGGGAACTAAGGTTAACTGTTCAACCACAGTAACTTTGGAAGCTCCCCCTTACTGTTTGCTTTAACATCAGTATTGCACATCTGGCACAATTCTGATTGGTACAACTCTAAATTATGATTATAGCAAAATTTTAATCCATAGCTATCTTCTATGTCAACTAGCAAGCCTTTAGATTACTCCTCTCTGCAATTTGTGACTACGTGTCTTAATGAAACAAATTAAATATAGTTATTTAGACCAGGCAAAACATGCTCAAAGCAACAAAGTATTATCCCTTGAAAAACGAAATGGTCTGGGAAAGAGACAGAGTTGTCCATGCTACCCATCCACCTCTTTAATTCATGTATTTATTAGATGCTTTTGTTGTTGTTGTTAATAATTTGAAGATATTCCAGAGGGCACAATTTTTTAAAAATATTTTATAAATACTTCCTTTGGGGTTATAAAGAATGGCATAGCATTCATTCTTTACTACAGTAAAATCCTGTGTGTGCCAAGGTAAAGTGGAAAGCAACTTTAAAAGAGGAAAACACATCTTTTACTTTTCAGGGTAAGAGGGCTCTTTTAAATTGATTCTATTATTCTGACACTCATAACTTTAAATTTTGTTTTAAAAACCAAAGTAGAAGATAATCTAGTTAGAATAGAAAATAATTTTAATTAGATGACAATATAGTTTCTAATTCAAGAAAATAAAGAATAAAAAAGAAATATTTACCTTACTGATTTTCACAATGTCACATAGCAAGTCTATAGGGCAAACCAACGTGATATTTGAAAGAGTACATTCTTGTGAATTTATAACTCTACATACAAACATAAATCTGTAACATATTGTAGAGGAATATACCTAAAGTATGCAACTATGTCTATTTATAATGTATTTTACTACAAAATAGTAGTAGCTAACACTTACATTGTGCTTTGTCTGCATGAGGCATTTTCTAAGTACCTTACATGTATAGCTCCACAATTGCAACATCCAAAAATGCTCTGAAAACCAAAAGCATTTTCCATAAACTTGACTGAACTTATTTGGTGCTAAAACATGACCTGAATTTACTTGAGGCTATATTTAGTCTTTAGTTATCCTATTTAATTTTAATATTCATGTATTTCCTGCAGAAATATTAATGTGCCCCAGGTTCTGCTAGCTCTGCATGTTTGTGGGCCTCAGGACGTACCATTGTACCTTTTTAAAATTATATATATATATATATATATATATATATATATATATATATATATATATTCCGAATTTCAAAATACATTTAGCCAGAAAATGTTCAGAAAAAGGATTTGGGACCTGTGTTTACTCTTACTCCTCACAACAGTGATGTAAAATAGGTAGGCTTCTTTTCCTTGTTTTATAGATGAGGAAACTGGCTGAGGAAAAAGAGATAAAGAACCTGGACCAAAGTCATACAGCCAGTAAGGGGTGGATCTGGGATGTGAGCCCAGGCATCTGGCTCTTTAGTCTGTTCCCTGAGCTACCATCCTTTCCTACCTCTGTTTATAAAATGAATTTCTTGGGATGTTGATGGAAGTTAAGAACTTAATCCTGGTTCTCTGTCCTGTACTCCTGTGCTTTTTTTTTTTTTTTTTTTTAATCATTAATTTCTAGACTCTTGAATTGGGAGACAATACAGTATAATACGGTATAGATACTTGCATTTATTATCTATTACCTGCCCATGGTGTCTCTATCCTCACCAATCTCTCTATATATCTAGTTTTCAAAAACTTGTTCTTTAATCACATATCACATCACTAGATCCCCATCTGCTTCCCTCTTTTCTGAGTTTAAACTTAAATTTTAATTATTATACATTTGTGTCTTTTATTAATCATATATTTAATACTAGAATGTACCCTTACAGCCCACCTGAAAAATCACTATACCACATCAGAACTAAAATTTAACCAATTTAATTACGATGATAATTTAATAAACTAGTGCAATAATAGAACAAAGGATAAATTCTTTTCCTAGATGATGATTCCAAATTACTGCTTCAGACCCTGTGCTGGCTTCTGTGATAAATTTTTCAAGAATAAAGGCTTATCTTGGACACAGTATTCTTTTGTCCATTCTCATTTTTGTTACACTTTATCCTCTGAGAACCCCCTTTTACGTGCTCCATATTTATACTTAGGAAATTTACATGATTTTGTGAATTTAACTGTGAATGTTGAAGTGGTATGCAATATAATATTTTCAGAGTTCTTAATAATGAGGCTAATCCATTTTTTAAAAATAGCCTGTAGGTTCCTAAAATTTGTTCCAGAACAGATGGTGACCTTGCAGATTTCGGACACAGGTGTATCTATTATATTTGTAATCTCCACTTTTCTTTGCTGTCCTTTTGTTGCACATGGATTGTTCTCTGTTCAAGAACATTGAATTTATAGTAAGAAGAGAAAGTACTGTACTTTTAACTGAATAAACATCTGTCTTTAATTGAATTTTAGTGATTTATTTTGTTAGTCTTCAAAACAGCAGCGTTTTATTTTTATTTTGGGAAAGCACTGTGGGGATGGAGGGCATTGGGAAAGATATTATACTTAGATTTTTCTTTGGTTATTTTAAGAAGTCACTAGTTTGCATCATGATATTTTTCCTGAGTCTATATTCCACATGTTCTTTAGCTTCACTGAAGTGATAAAAATAAATGTTGAATGAGGTCACTTAAAATACACTAAGTGTACACCTACAATACAAAGAACCTAATGTTGATTTCAGTGGAAATAAATCTGAGTTACTTTTTTATGGGAAATGAATCTTTGTTTCCTTTCATTGGAAACTTTAAAATTATGAACCTTAGTTTTGAAGCATACTTAATACAGTTAATACCTCTGCTTAGGATCATATTCCTCCTGGGGTGTGTTTCCAGCCTTTTCGCAGTTAATCTCTGGGCTAAGTGGAAGGAGTTGTAGGAATCTCCCTTTCAGTTATCTTTTTGAAACCTTGTTTTTAATAGCACTTTTCTTTCTTGGCTTGCATGACACTTTATCTTTCTTTTCCTTTCTTTTTGCCGTTTGCAAAGACTCTTGGGAGGATTTGACAGATTTGGTGGAGCAAATGCGCGATGATACAGAAGGTGCGTGCCACACCAACATCTTTCAGCTTTTTTTTCCTTGCTTTCTTTTTTCAAAAAAATTTCTAACCACCTTTTGATTGTTTTCCATAAGAGGGAATGTCAGCTTTCGATTTTATTTCTCAAGGCAATAAATGGAGCAGTAAGCATATTTGCCACCTTTTTCATGCAGGTACTCATTCATACAAGATTGGGGTTTTTGCAGGGTTAGGGTTTTGCATTTAAAATCTTTATCCTTGTGGTTTCAAGTAAAGTGGCATTAATATATATTTATAGTGTACCTTTAGGATGTTTGTTAAATGACATGTTCAAAAGGGACTTTGTTTCAGGATTATATCAAGTTTTTCTAGGGCTTTTTCATTTGTTGGCAAGATGTAAATTTTTTTTCATTCATGAAAATATATTTATACATACTATGTATATTTTTGTGAATCCCACATTAGTGAAAAGAAACATATCCCGGTACTCTAAAGTATTTTGATCTGAAATTTTACTCTGATTTTTAGCTTTCAGTGACATTAAGCACTTTCATCTTGGTCAGCATTCCTTTCTATGTAGCACATAGGTTTTAATGTATGAAGGTTCCCCAGTTCTGTGATTGCCACCAAACTTCAGGGAGCTCAAGGTTTACATGTTTTATAATAAATAAAAAAGAAAAATTGAAGTTTGGCTCCACTTTACCATATCATTTTACATTGTCTTTCTTGGCCTGGGCAACTGACTGTCCCTAGCTACAGCACATACCGTCCTGGCACACACACTGCTCTGCCTTGTTGCTGTGACAGCTCTGTCAGAGCATTTACTCTCCTTGTTCCTCCAGCTGGGCCACCTGCACAACCCTTCTATGTAGATGAGGCACACCTCGACATCCTTGGCTCATACTCATTTCTCCATTCACTCAAGTCCTGCAGAACTTGGAACTTAAGGCTCTTTACTTGCTGTCTAATTCTGTATGTTTATCATCCTGTTTAAAGTGTAAAATCCTGGAGAGCCAAGATAGTCTTAAACTTTTTGGTATCCATATCAGACCTGGGATGGTCACACCAGACAAAACTAAGGCAGTTTTCTCTCTCCAGTGATACCAAATAGTTTCTTCTTGAGCACTTCGCTTTGAATGAATAAAGTATCCTCTGTTTCATCTTTTTATTATTACATCTTTGATTCTGCTTTTTAATAGTTAGTTGTATATATTCAATGAAAAACAAATCATATTACCTATTTGATTGACAGTTCATAGACAAAAAAAAAAGATGGTGTTGATTAATTCAGCAAGTAGTGTTTCCTCTTATCTGAGCCACTATTACTATTTACCACGCATCATACAGGTTTAAGGTTTCGATTCCTTTAATAGTCTTAGGTACCAAAAAAATGCTACATAAAAGCCAACAAATCTATGCCTTTCTTAAGGACTTTTTTCCCTATGACTCAACCCTCACAAAATTTCATTTTTCAAATTCAAAGTACTACTGCAATACAAGCCTACTGTGAGAATCAGCCTTCCTTTTCATTTTGTTTTTGCTGGAGTTTTTGTGAGTAATTGTAAGTAAAATAAAAAAGGGAGATAAGATGAACTATAACATTACAGCACATAAAAAATCCAGAAGACGTGAATCGTATCAATACTTTGATGATCTTATAGAGTACCAGGCAAGTGATATATGGTAATGTTGGCCCAGAGTCTGTTTTTACAAAAGTCTTTCTGGAATGTAGTTTTTAAAAAAATAAGAAGAATGGGGGAACAGAAATGGTTTTACTTGTTAACTATTTTGAGTTATTTCATCTTTGTCTTTTTATATATCATTTTCTACTTTCGTTTTCTCATTTGTTATGTGTAATATCAGAATTTTGCTGTATTACATAATTTTACAGTTTTGTAAATGAGTACTTACAGACTAAATATGAGTTACAGAGTGTGAACCCACACCTAACACGGTCTGGGGAGGATCCTGGTTTCAGATCCTGGGAAAGCTGATGATGTATGTTGGCTCAAATCTTTTCAGGATACTCGAAAGACTGTTGCAATTCTAATATTCCTTACCTGTTCTTAATATGGATGTGTTAGAACAGTTGGCCTCTTAATAGATAAAATGTTAACATGGGCTTTCAGCCTCCTGCAAAATTGCTTTTTACAATGAGAAACTCTAGGAGATTTTAGATTTGATCTGATAGCTTTGGGAGTTGTGTTTTTTAATTTTGGCAAGACTGAAGATTTTTCTGGTGAACTGATTTCTTACAGTGGTGGTTGATTTTATATTCAGTGTGTGTGTAGCTCCTGTCTAGTATAATGTGAAGTGTCTTCTTAAGGAAAATGGTATCATGCTTACAATGGTGATCATTTATTTTGCATCTCACCTCATTGTATGCTATTAATATGTATCTACAAGTTGTGAAACTCACTAGAAAATTATGGAGATTAAATGACATTGTAAAAAGCACATAGTTTACTATCTTTGGTTGCTCAATAAATATTGAGTTCCTTTCTGTACCCATTACCAACCTTTCATACAGGTTCTGTGAATTTGCACTTGCCCAGATTACTCCCCATCTCTCAGCATTGAATAGGTGGGACATTACTTGAATTAGGGAAATAACAGAGATGTGTGAAATATTACCTGATCAAGATTGCTTACTGGTTCCTGGAACTATTCTCTGTCAGGTTAAGATTTGATGTCTACCATTTTGAAAAATGGAATATATCTAAGTGATTTTCTTATCATCTAGCATTCTGTCATACAGTGATTCAATAGAGGTTTACTTTAAATTAAATAATATTGTAAAACTTATCTTTATGGAAGACCATAATACTTTAATAGTTAACATTTTTTGTGCTTAGTATGACCCAAGGATTTCTAAATACTTAAAATATGTGAACTTGTTTAACCTTCAAAATCCTATTACCATTTTATAGATGAGAAAGTGGGATACTCAGCTATAAAAAGGAATTAACTATCAATGCACATAACAACCTGAATGAATCTCTAAATAATTATGCTGAATAAAAAAAAAAGTCAATTAAAAAAGTTACATACTGTGTGATTCCATTTACATAACATATTTGATATGACAAAACTATAGAAATGAAGGCGAGAGAGAGAGAGAAAAAAGAAATGTTCCTAGGGTCAAACAACTTGGGAAGAGTTCAAGTTGAGTTTAAACTCCAGCGGGCTTGACCAGAGTTTATGCCCTTAACCTTTGCACCAAAGTTGTTCGAACATTTCTGACTCAAGATGCACTGTAAAGACATATTTTCATTAAAACTCAGTACACACATCGTTTATTTTTTTTTTTAATCTAAGACGAAAGTTTCATGAACCAATGCATGACCTTTCTATGTGGACCATACTAAATTGATTTTATACTACCCTCGGTAGTGTGACAAGCCTGTACCCTGTACTGCTTCTCTGCTGTGTGTCCATTCCAGCTCTAGCTACTAACATAAAAACAAAGAACCCTTCCTGAAATGACGCTGTTTGGAGTTCTGTCCCAACCTGAAATTGTTAGCACCCTTTAAATGCTGGACTAGTAACACTGCATTCTCCTATTTCCCTTTAAACCCTCTCCTGTGGTGAAAGCATCTTTTCTAAAATTGCTGCTATTATTCTTAAACTAGTGATTATCCAGCACCAAACTAATTTCATTTACAGCCATGTGATGAAAATTATGCTGATGATGTTTCCACATAAATATCCTTGACTACTCAAAACCAAGCTGACTTTACCTCTTATCTCCAGAACAGTTACTCAGTGTTTTCATTTCTATTTCCAGTCTCACAGGGCAGTAACCTTAGGTATTCTTGTTTCCTCTATTTCCTTAAGGTACAGTTTTTCATGGCAGCCATTTTGGCCCTCTTCCCCCAAATTCATTTTGCATAATTCTCTCAGATTAATCATACTCATGCAAAGTTGAATCATACTACTTCCCTGCTCAAAACCTAGAGTGGTCCCATTGCCTGTTTCATGAATATACAAATCTGATTTCAGAGACTCTGTTATCTGACTCTAACCTCCCTGTGTTTTTTAGTTCCCCTGGGAAGAACTCCCCATTTCATTCCCATTTCTTTCACCTCACTTTACACACCCATTTCCATCTTTTGGAATACTTTCTCCCATGCTTTCTGTGATTTCACATTTAGAATCTGCCTCAAGCTCTACAGTATACTGAAATTTATTGTGCTTTTATTCATATTACTTTTGGTGTTAGCTCATTTGGAGCACAAACATATAGTATTCTAGGGATTTAAACTAAAAGGAGAAATTATTCCTGTTTTTTGCCAGGTATAGGGTTTGTCCTACTTACAGGCTAAAAATTTAGCCTGGTCCTGTTTCCTAAAGAGTAAAGACACAAGACTCCTGGGTCAGAGACACAGGACTTCATTACTCATTACTACAAGCAGCCTCAGCATCAACACATTTGTGTCATTCCTCTTTCTTGCCCCAGAGTTCCACCTAGGAGACATTATATGGCTCAGCAAGATGCTCCTCATCTGGTGGGTAGTTTATATTGCATCTGAGGAACACTGAGTTTGGGGAATGTATGCAGTGAGAAAGTCTCATCTCTCATGCTGTCAGCTGCATAAACAGCCATGAGAAATGCCTGGGTAAAAGAGTGGTCAGGGCCTTGCAGTGTTGATACAATCTAATAAACATATATAGTAGCATGAGTGGTCAAAGAAAGATATTATCTCACCTCCCAACATTTCACAGGTGAGATATAAAGAAGTGAAAAATTTCCTCAATGTTTCACTCAAGGAGTATGAGAGAGACAGAAAGATATAACTTTGCTAGATCAGTGTTCTAGGTCACAGTTGTTTAAATTATTCCATGGAATAAATTGCCCCCAGTGTTTAAATTATTCCATGGAATAAATTGATCAAAGCAAGGAATTCTTGCATTTGTATTTACCATCTAAATGTCTTATGTTGTATCAAAAGAAAGAAGACTCTTGTCCTAAGTTCTAGTGTTCCCAGACATCTAATAGGTATTCTTCTGGGTGTGGAATTCTTCAGGTGAGGGTAACTGAAGAAGTTTGGGAAACTTTCCAAAACTAAAATTGATATTATGATATGGGCACCCAATGAAGAAGAAATCAGTATGGTTTCATAGGGAACTCTTAGACAAACTTGGATTATAAATGGATGTCTTTTAAAGATTAGAGAAATAAATACCTAAAACAAAAACACTGTTATTTCCTCTGCTACTCAAAACACTTCTGATACAACATGTGTGGCAGTTTCCCCCTACCAACCAATTCTTCAACACCAGCTCAATTCTGATATTATCTCCCTGAGGTTAATGCAGACTCCACAGGTTAAGGGCTCAATCCTACAATTCACCCTTCACTTCAAATGCCATTTGCAAGTCCAGGCTGTACCTGTGCTTCTGACCTACCCGCTATAAATGAGAGGTTTTTATAACTCCCTCCTCAGATTTGCTAGTACAGCTCACAGAACTCAGGAAGAGAGTTTACCCACTGGTATATTACAAAAGAATACAACTCAGATGCAGCCAGATGGAGGAAGAGCTGCATAGGGCAAAGTATGTGTGAAAGGGCACTATGCCTCCTCAGGGAGTGTGACCTTCCCAGCCCATCTACGTGTTCACCAACCCAGAAGCCCTCTGAACCCTTCCGGTAAGGATTTTTGTATAGGTTTCATTATGTAAGTATGGTTGATTAAATCATTGGTCATTGACGATTGAATTCAATCTCCAACTCCTCTCCCCTCGCTGGAGTTGGGGAGTTGTGGGGGCGGTGCTGAAGGTTCCAGCCCTCTTGATCACATGGCTGGTTCCCCTGGCTGCCAGCCCCCCATCTTAGGGGGCTTTCCAGAAATAGGACCAACCTAAACTCAGCTTGATTGAAAACACCTTGTTATTAGTAACAAAAGATGCTCCTTTTACTTTTAACTTGGGAGCAATTTCAAGAACTGAGGACAGAAACCAAATATCATTTAAAAAAAAAAAAAAAAGATGCTCCTATGGCTCTTGATCATTTAGGAAATTATTAGGGTTCTAGGAGCTCCATGTTAGGAACCAGGGCAGATAAAATATGTTTATGTATACACACACGCACACACACACACACACACACACACACACACGGAGGGAATTATTTCAGAAGACCTGACTGGGAATAAGTAGGTGTATATAAAAGCATGTGGAACATTAATTCACCTAATAAACTCCCTCACTTATATGTTAGTGCCAATCAAAAGGGATGATGATTATTATTATTATTACTATTATTATTATATTCAAAGGTAGAATAAAAAAACACTACATTCTTATTGGAGGCTAGCAGTTAAACTTTGACCTGAAACAAGAGAAAGCAGAATCACTTTTATTTTTAATTATGGAATTTTTCTAATACTTAAAATAGAGAAAATAGCATAATAAACACTTCCATTACCCACTCTTCTTTACTGGGTTATTTGTCTTGAGTTGCAAGAATTTTTTATATATTCTGGATATTGGAACTGGTAAAAGTTTATGAGTCTCTTGTACAAACAAGTATCAGACTAGGTAAGTGGTGTTTTATTACAAGATATTTTTTTAGTACTTTCAGTAATTTTTTTTTAATGACTTCGCGGTTAAGGACGCTTCCTTTTTTTATTTTTATTTTTGTATGTGGGTAGTTCTCTGGCTGGGAAACGAACCCAGGCCACAGTGGTGACAGCGCCGAAGCCTTAAGCCACTACACCACCAGGGAACTCCCACAGTAATTTTTTACTATGAAGGACAAGTCATTCTCAATTTTAGAGTAAGCTTTCCTTTCTATATCTGTTACTCATAGTTTATTTTTAATCTCATATTAATGCTCTTGGGTGTCATTGGAAAAATCTCTGTATGCCTGCTGTTTTGTTTCTCATAAAATTTTGATCTGTCAAATAACCAGGAAATTCTGAAGATTAACTATTTTGCTACATGTGAATTATTCCCACTTTAACAATTGGTTCAATGTAACATAGGTAATATTTACATAATGTTAAATACAACTTTTCCTTCAATTATTCATAAAACATTTCAAGATTTCTCTGTATGAACATTAGTCATGGCACTACAAAGGGATAAATGGAGTCTTGGTCAGATGATTGGTTTGCAGAACAGTGTGATTCACTGTTGGTCTCAGCTATATGACTTTGGGTTCACTGTTAACTAAATGAGCCACAAGACTGTAATGTTTATTAGAACTTCCTCATGTGGAAATTAGCAAACAGTCTTCAAGAGATACAATAAAGACCCACATACTCTTGAAAGAACTTTGACTTGAAAACCAAATAATATAGTTTATTATTGTAACTATAGTCATTTCTGCCTGGTTTCTCTAGTCCACTGCCTTTGCTATGTTTCTCACCAAGATGATTTGCACCACCATCATCTAATCACCAAAATTAGAAATGTGGAAGTTATTCTCCATTCTTTCTCCTTCTTCCCTCATATCCAAGTGGTCACCTAATCATGAAATCCTGACATTGTACCCTTGGATCATCTCTCAAACCTAGCATCCTCTTCTCCACACAGCACCTGCTACTCTGGTTCCATCCCTTGTTACTCCTCTCCTCCATTATTGCAGTAGACGCTTACTTGCTCCCAGGCTTTGAGTCCTTGCACCCTTCCAATCTATCTTCCACAAGGCTACTAGAATACTTCTCTAAAATTTGAATCTATGACATCATCACACCTCATATTCAATCTTTACTGACTTTAAGGCAAAATTCATACTCTAAACTAGGTCCTTAGCAATCTGTCCCTTACCTGTTTCCCTTATCTCATACACTTACATGCATCATGAACTACTGGCATTTTTTTGTTTTATTTTTCTTAATATGCCGTGTTATTTCATACTTCTGTGCCTTTTACCCAAGCTCTACCTTCCATCCTACTCCTTCACAGCTGTACTCCTACCCCTACCTTGCCTAATTTTTTTATTTTGTCCTTTAAGATTGAACTCAAAAGTCTCATCCTGTTACCAAAGTATATAGTACCTACTATTTTCTATATATTAATTTTGTACTCTGCTACCTCTATGAATCATCATATTTTTGTACAGATTCCAGTTTATTTTGTCTGATTTTGGGGGGTATATAATAAAATTAGATTGTGTGAGGACAGTGATACTTGATTTACTCTTTTAATCTCTTTATGTGTCCAATTTCTTTATCATTTCTAATTATATCTGTCTACCACCCTCAGTATAATGTTAAATAATAGCCATGTTAATAGATATTTCTTAATTTTTTGAAAATGCTATATAGAGTGAATAAAAAACTTTATGTTAAAAAAATAGCCTCATTCCCTGAGAACATACATACTTACATCTGCTCCTTAAATTTGAAGGAAAAAATAGGGAGCTGGGTCATGTAGCTTTCTTCTATGCATATTCCTATCGGGTCCTGTTTGTACTTTGGTTAGTGTTCTTATTGCTATATATTTTCAGTGCTTCTCAAACTTTTTCAAAGAAATACATCAATGGCAGAGAAAATTTTATTGGGCTAACAGCCTGTCTCATATCCTACATTAATATTATGTCTACTGTCTTGGCCTGAAAAAATACATAAAATATACATTGAATTCCATAGAATGAGATTTATATTTGTTTTAATATAAAAGCATTTTAATTTATTTGTTCTGGAATAAAACTGATCTTTGTCAAAGATGATAAATAACCTGAAATTGTGAGTGTTCTCTGTAAACTGATCTGTTTTGTTCTCCATATTTCTGTATAAGTCCAGTTTGATAAATTGTAAGCACTTCGATGTCAGGGACTAGGTCTTTTATCTCTGGATTCCCAGCATTAAATACAGTAAATCTAACACCCAGTGAATTTTCAGTAGAAATTGAAAAAAAATTAATAAATAACAAAATTCAGTTTGGAGATAATAGTGTTAAATATTAGCATTGTGAAAAATTTTAAATTTAATTATTTTTCTCATAGAAAAAGTATGCCTAGCAGCATTATGAAACTCATGCATTTTTAAAAAATCATTTTTCTGGCCTATACAATATAACAAAATTTTATTTAGCTTTTATATTAAAAATTATATAAAATTATAAAATACATATATAAGATCACATAAGTATTAAGCCCAATGAATTTTCACACACTCAACAGTTTCACATAACTAATACCCATGTCAAAAAATAGAACTTTATCGGCCCCTCATAAGTCCCTTCATATTCTCATGTGGTCATTGCAGCCCTTTTTAACAGCATATATTAGTTCCACAAAATAATTTTATACTGGAATACAGGTTGAATACAAATTGATTGAATACAGAATTTCTTGTTTTGTGACAAATCAAGTTAATGATTTAGTATTCATAGCTAGTAGCCGATATTACAAAATGGAAAAAGGAAATCATTAATTTTTTAGTAGCAATTATTTTTAATGCTAATTATTTTCAGTAGTTTAATTTAGTACTAGCCAGAAACATAATTAAAATTATTTGTAATGACTCTACTCTTGTATACTATTCAGCACAAAAATGTTGACAATAATATGCATTAATCATTTTAATTTATGCTTAAACAGTTAACAATGAGCAGTGAATTCTTTTGAGCTCTTTGGTATAATTATCAAATTACCCTGAGTTATGCTTGACTTTTAAAAATTTATTTAGAGTGATAGTTCTCCATCAGAGGGAGCCTGATTTTGACTCCCAGGGAACATTTGACAACCTCTGGAGCTCTGGAGACACTTTTGGTTGTCATTATTGGAGGGCTCACAACTGACATCTAGTGGGTTAAGACCTGGGATCCCGCTAAACTTAATTCACAGAGAAGCCCTCCACAAAAAATTATCTGGCCTGAAATGTCAGTAGTGCCAAGGTTCAGAGTAATCGTTTCTAAAGAATGAATGAGTTGTTTGTGTTTGATGGAAGTTAGTTAAAATAGCTTATATTAATAGCACCATACTAATGGAATTCAAGGTAATAGGAATTTAAATTCCCTAGGCACTAATTCCTTCTTTCTGTAGTTGATGCACCCCAGCCCCTAACCAGCTGTCTTAAACCTTTCTACTACTATTACAAGAAGACCAAGATGAGGCAGTGTAGAGAAGTTGATACAAATCCATCACCACTTTTAGGAAAATGTCTTAAAATGTAGTATTTTGTACATATTTCAAGTCCAGCTCTCCCCATGTGACTGGTTCTCACTGCGTTGGAATCAAGTTATGTGGTTTGACTAGCAGCATTGTTTAGTTTTGTCATCAGCTCCCTGAGTTAATCAAGCATGAGGCAGAGGGAATGGTTCTTTATAGGCCACTTTAACCACATTTTTTTGCCATCTGTTGAGAGGCATTAATGGGAGAATCCAGTAGCTGTCCACAAACATTCATGCATCCCTGCACACCACTGCCCTGTTCCTTTCTTCCAGTGATTACGGGAGGTCAGAAACACTACCATAAATGCTGGTAACAGAGTTAGTTGGAAATTAGTATCTGATGAAGTTCTTCACTGCTGTTTCCAAGGGGAGTTTTTGTTTTATAATGGTTTGGCGTTTTTTGTTTCGTTTTGTTTTATTTTGTTTTGTTTCTGTGTCCCCTGTGAGCTTATTTTAGTCTTGACACGTTGACCTACTACCCTGAACAAAGAGACCCACATTTGAGGCATGGCTTTAAAACATTTGTTAGAAATGTTTTAGTGTGCAAGAAAAAATTAATGGCAATATATACCAATTCTGACTTTCATAGTAAAGTATTCTCTAAAAATATTACTTCAGAGAATATTACATAAACCAAGATTTGTATACTTGAAACTTTAAATGTACAAGTCCTTAAACTTAATGGAGAAGATGAGCTTAGAATTTGTTCGATTTTGCCCATTAACTGTGAAAGCAGATATAAATGAAAACTGTGTGTGAAAAAAATTACTTGGGATAATTTGAATAAAGTAATGTCTTAGTTTCATTGTGGCTTGTTTATACAGGATCTAACCAAAGTAATTCCCTTTTTTAAGTAGTTAAAATAGTGTTATGTTACAGAATTACATGCTTATGATTTTGTATTATAATAAAAGATTGGTATAGATTACCAGCTCATAAAAAAAGGGGTGTTACTTCTGCCAGACTCTGTGTTAGGGAGCATGGTTTTATTAGCACACTTAGTCTGCTAAGAAGAGGAAAAATAGTTCATGTGTCTCTAGGCTTTTTTCAATTTTTATAGAACTTTGACACATTTGATGTTTGGCATATGCTTGTGTCATAGTGGAGAGAACATTAACTTTTCTGTCAGAGCCAGATCCTGCCACTTATAAACTGTTTGGCCCGGGAACACTTAACTATGTGGGCCTGCTTTACTGACGCAAAAGAAGGGATAATACTTAAACGATAGAATCATAAGAATTAAATAAGATAATCATGTAGAGAATGGTCAGGCAGGAGGGAAGAACAGACATTATTTGCAGTCATTGATTCATCTATAAGTGGTTTATAGTGGTCACAAGCACAGGAATTGGAGTTGGAGAAACAGGGTCTAGCCTCTGGCTCTGCCTTCTACTACGACTGTACAGACGAGTCAGCTGCTTTACTCTCTGTGCCGCATTTTCCATTCTTGCAAATTGGCGCTATTGGTAAGTGTCTCATAGCATGTGGTAAGATTGAGATTATAATTGTAAGGCGTAGCCCACTGTACCGGACACAAAGTACACACTAGTAAATGAAGGCAATGAGTGTCTAGCTTGTTCTGAATTCTGTCAGATGAAATAAGATACTTAGTTCCTTTCCTCAAATAGTTTATCTGTCTGGTTGATGAGAGCCACATACTCTATACTAAGTCTTAAAAAATTGGGGAGTTGATTAAGTTCTAATACTGTATTATACTAATAATGTTAATTATTTTTAGTTTATTTAATAATGCTTAGCTTAAATAATAATGATATTAATTAGTATAAATACTAATATGAATAATGCAAATATAGTATATTTGGAACAAAGTTCCAGTACTTTATCCTGTTTTTCTACATTGGACTTGTTTTTATAGAGCACTTCACAAACTATGTAGAGAATGAGGGGGCAGGGCAAGGGTGGAAGCAGGCCTGTGTGAAGGTTGTGCAATAGGTGACCTATTATAGGTGCCCAGGTTAGAGCAGTGGCAGAGTGGTGGAAATATTTAAAGACTATACTCTCAAAGCTTAAAATTGAATGAAATAAATAATTTTTACTGTTTCATCAAGGATATTCTTAAACAGACATATTTTTTTCTAACAGCAAGTACATAGTGAGGATTATTGCTAATATAGTTTGGTGCCACTGCCTTGATTCTTGCCTAGACACCAAATCCACCGTTGCTTTTGCACCATCATGAAATTGCAACACAGAGAAATTACACTGATTTTTAAAATGCACTATATTGCCAGTAACCAGGCATCATCCTCTTCCCCTTTGGCTGCAGATCCTAATTATCTCATGGCTAACGAACGCATGAACCTGATGAACATGGCCAAGCTGAGTATCAAGGGCTTAATTGAATCAGCTCTGAACCTGGGGAGAACTCTGGATTCTGACTACGCACCTCTCCAGCAGTTCTTCGTGGTCATGGAGCACTGCCTGAAACATGGCTTGAAAGGTAGGCCATGGCCTCATAATGCAAATATGTGTTCAGCTATTTCCTAACAATACATGCTCAAAAAGAAAAACATTCTTTGTAGATTCAAATAATAAGAGGCTAGAATTAATATTAATATAGGAATGTAATCTGTATGGGCGCAGGGATGTGGTTGAATTAAAGGACTATAGGGCTTAAAGAACATAGATGATTATTAAATGCTAGAGCTGGAAGCGCTGCTACAAATATCTAGTTCAATATGGAAGTTCTGTTTGACAGGTTAGAAATAGGCCTACAATGGGATGTGATTTGCTCATGATCACTCAGTGAGTAGGGACAGAGTAAGTGCTAGAACTCAGACCTCCTGACTCTTGCCTCCGTGCTCCTCCCATTTAACAACATAAGCTTTTGAGTGCAGGACCTGGTTTCGTTCACCTTTGCTCCTTTTCCTTCTCCTTCCCCAATATTTGATGGCCTGTTTCTGGATTACATTTTCTTTTCCATCGGACTGTTTACGTCCCTAATACCACACAGCTTTAGGTACTATATTGTTAAAATGTTTTGTTATGTTGAAGGGCTAGTCGATAAAGTCTTCATGAATGAAAAAGGACTGAGTCGGGAACTAGGGGATTTTTGATTTTCATAAAAATGTTACAGGGGGTTCCCTGGTGGTGTAGTGGATAGGCTTCAGCACTCTCAACGCTGTGGCCTGGGTTCAATTCCCAGCCAGGGAACTACCACCCTGCAAAAAAAAAAAAATGTTATATATTGTGAAAGCATGAATAATTCTAGGAATGTCTAATAATCTAGGATTAGTTCCATGAAAAGAGCATTGAATAGATGGGGGACGGTTTTATTTATTTGGTTGGTTTTTTCGCGGGGGGCATATTTATGTTGTAAAGAATATTAAAATACTGATTTGTTTTTATCTCCTTAGCTAAGAAAACTTTTCTTGGGCAAAATAAATCTTTCTGGGGGCCTCTAGAACTAGTAGAAAAACTTGTTCCAGAAGCTGCAGAGATAACAGCAAGTGTTAAAGATCTTCCAGGACTTAAGTAAGTTTAATTAAATTCTGTTTGTCAGGGAAAGCATTTCTTATTAATTATCTCCTTGAAGAAGAAGACTAAGACAGTGATGACCATAATCATTTCTTTCATGATAATCAGAATGCAATGTTATTATGAGAGAACTGGTCATATAGAGTAGTAAGAGAAATATGCTCATGAGGGATAATTATTGTTAATCTGAGAGAGGTTGTCTTTATGTTAAAATACTGAACATTTCCTTATTTCTTTAAATAACTTATGGGAATCAGTTATGAATTTCAAGAAATTAGATCAAGGGAAATGGCATGCTGGACTTGATTTAAGAAAAAAATGTGTTCGATAGAGTTTGAGAACCAAGATTAAAACAGTTGTCAAGTAAACCTCAGGAATTGACACCCAGAACCTGCCTTAGAACTTGAAAAACAGTAGTAATCATCTTCCCAAATTAGATTAGTTTAATTTTAATCAGCTAAATGCCTAAGTGGCCTATTCTCACATTATTATTATTTTGGTACTTACATGATTCACACTAAATTTATGAGGATTTACTAATACTAATCTAATGGAACATTTTCAGGTGAGCCTTCCAGAGGTCTTGCCTTCAAATTGCAGTCCCACTTAGTAATTGATTTTTTGCCACCGCATTTGTCCCAAACACACTCTCTGAGTCCCTCTAACCCACACACAATTCCTCACATAGGAATATGGTTGGAGAGGTTGTAAGGAGCACCTCAGCATGCATGTTCTACTGGAAGACCATTAACAAGTCAGTGAATCCATCCCACTATTGCTCCTGTTTCAGCTGTTTGGTTTCTGTGTTTTTGTAGGACACCAGTAGGCAGAGGACGAGCCTGGCTTCGATTGGCATTAATGCAAAAGAAACTTTCAGAATATATGAAAGCTTTGATCAATAAGAAGGAACTTCTCAGGTATGAACATCTTGTTAAACTTTGTTCTTTTCTTGCTATGTTCTGCAATCTACATCATATGAGGTCGAACCATATAAATTTACCATTTTTGTAGATCAGAAACAGTTGGTTCATAGTAATTTCACATAGTTCAACTGATACCTTCTCCCACAGCTCACACACACATACTCAAGAATAGGTGTTTTTATATTACAGTTTTTATATTAAGGTGTCTGTCACTGTCTATCTAGTCCTTTACAGGACCGTCTAAAACTTAACACATTCAGAAAACAGGAAAGGCTTTTGACACCTTAGCATGTACCCAGATTCTGTAAGACAGGAGCTTGACATGTTAACATTAAATTCAAAGGCAATACACAAAAATTTTTTTTCCAGATTGATATTATATACTAATGAAAAAGAGAAAACAATAAAACTTTTAGAAGAAAACATAAGCTAGATAAAAATTTCTCATACAGGATACAAACAGTTCTAACTGAAAGGAAAAAACTGGATAAATTGTTGGACATTAAATTGAAGAACTCATGTTCACAAATACAAATCTGTAGGAAAAATAAGAATACTCACTTCAGTGAAAATATCATTCTGATAACTTTTCTTTCAACTGGACTCTCTCTTATCTAGGATCTATTCATTGGCCTATCATCTAAATAAAGTATTCAAGCCATTACTTTTTCACTATTTTCACAGATGACTATTCAACCACAAGACAAGTATTTTTCTCCTTGTCTTATGATTACATCATTGATTCTTGAGGTTTTATTATAATAGAGCATTCCATGGATTTCTCTTACAGCGAATTCTATGAACCAAATGCCCTCATGATGGAAGAAGAAGGAGCCATAATTGCTGGTCTGCTGGTGGGTCTGAATGTAATTGATGCCAATTTCTGTATGAAAGGAGAAGATTTGGACTCTCAGGTATGAGAAAGATGCTCATTTACCAAGTGTGTCACACTTGAGTTGTATTATTTCAGAAGTGGATTGATCAGATTATACCAACCAAATTAGGGGAAATTTAGTAAATATTTGATAAATAGCATTTCCTTTAATTTTGATGTGAATAGTACAAAAAATTAGTGTGTTTTACCTTCCATTTGGCTTATTTATGCATTATGAATATTTTTCAAAATATTATCTCAATTGTAATCCCTGTTAAAACAGTTTTGCACAGGCTAAAATATATACTCAGGCTGAATACTAAAAGCCAGAATATCAGGATAGTTAAGAGTAAAGGCTCTGAAGCCAACTGTTTAGGTTCAGATTTCTTCATTTTCTAGCTGAATACATGTATTTTTTCTTAGTAAGAATATATTTATTTATTTTGTTATTGTTAGACTTATTAGTGTGACATTGGTTAGCAAGAATTATATAGGTTCCAGGTGTACAATTCTACAGTTGCATTATATGTTCATCACCCAGTGTGAGTTCTCTTTCTATCACCATATATGTGGCTTCCCTCCCTTTTCTCCCACCCACTCTCCCCTTGCCCCCAGGTAACCACTAAACTTGTGTCCATGAGATTTTTTTTTTTTTTTTTTTAGTTTGTTTGGTTGATTTTTGTTGCTTTCAGTTTTAGATTCCACATATGAGTGAAGTCATATGGTTCTTGGGTTTTTCTGTCTGGCTTATTTCACTAAGCATGATGATCTCCAGGTCCATCCATTTTGTCGCAAATGGCAATATTTCATCTTTTCTTATAGCTGACACATATTCATTACTCAATATGTACCACAGCTTCTTTATCCAGTCATCTATCAAAGGGCACTTTGGTTGTTTCCATGTTTTGGTCACCCTGAATAGCACTGAGATGAACATTGGGGTACTAAGTCTTTGCGGACAAAGGTTTTCAAGTCTTTTGGGTAGATCCCCAGAAGTGGGACTGCTGGGTCATATGGTAACTCCATTCTCAATTTTCTGAGGAACCTTCCCTCTGTCCTCCATATAGGTTGTACCAGTTTGCATTCCCACCAGCAGTGTACCAGAGTTCCTTTTTCTCCACATCCTCTCCAGCACTTGTTATTCCTTGTCTTGTTGATAATAGCCATTCTCACAAGTGTGAGGTGGTATCTCATTGTGCTTTTGATTTGCATTTCCCTGATAGCTAATGAGGATGAGCATTTTTTCATATGTCTGCTGGCCATTTGTATATCTTCGTGGGAGAAGTGTCTGTTTAGGTCCTCTGCCCATTAGTTCTTTGTATATTTTAGATACTAGACCCTTATCACAAGTGGTGTTTGCAAATATTTTCTCCCATTCAGTTGGCTGTCTCTTTGCCTTGTTGATGGTTTCTTTTGCTGTGCAGAAGCTTTTTAGTTTGATATAGTCTCATTCATTTATTTTTGCTTTTACTTCCCTTGCCTTTGAGGTCAAGTTCATGAAGTCTTAACTTTGAGTCCTCAGTCTGTAAGTTTAGTACCAGTGTTTTCTTCTATACAGTTTATTTTTTTGGGTCTTATGTGGAGGTCTTTAATCCATTTTGAATTAATTCTAGTATTTGGTGACAGTTCACAGCTGCCTGAATATATTTTATAGTTTCTTAGTTTCTTAATGCTTCTGATTCCTTATCTGTAATACAGAGGTAAGAAAGACTACCTATTACATAGGGTTGTTGTGAGGAATAAAAGGAGTTAGTACCTAAAATGTACATGAAATAGGGCCTGACACATATTCATTACTCAAAAAGCTGCTGCTTTCACTCTGTTTCTCACCCATTCTGTATGAAATACCATGATGAATTTCTTTTACTTTTTACTCTGAGAAAATGGAAAAGGAAGTATGATATTTTGATGTGTGTTTTCAAAAAAAAAAAAGTAAGCTGAATGATAAAATAGCAGTGTTAAAAAAATTTAGACATGCATCAATGAAAGTTTGCAAGAATAGTTATCAAAGTGTCACAGTGGTCATTTTCGAATGGTTGGGATTATGGGTGTTTTTTTATTACTTCTGTTTATTTTTTTGAAACTTCTATAAGGGTATATTCATTGTCTTTGTAATTAAATTTTTTAAAAGTTATTTCTAAAAGTGAATGGGAATTCAGTAGCAGAATACTTGAAATATCAAAAGAGAAACTTTAATCCTTAAATTTATTACATATGAAGTTTCTGTTGACTTTCCAAGTCTGATTTGGTCTTCTAGTCCTATGGATTTATTAATCTAGATTCTTTACTTACAGCCCTTGTCAATTCTTGATTATAATAAAAGTAAAAATTAAAATTTCATCAAAAGTTTCTAGTAATTGTCATGACTATATTAACTATTTTGAGTGACTAGAAAGACATTGTGTTATGCCTTGGAAAAAGTATCTAATTTTAGATTAAATTGTGAAAATTCTCCCTGTAGGTTGGAGTTATAGACTTTTCAATGTATCTCAAGGATGGGAACAGCAGTAAAGGTAGTGAAGGGTATGTACAGAGAAAATTGTCATTTTCCTTTAACTTTTCTTGATAGTGTTTAAAGTTTACAACAATACTGCTTTTTAACAGAATTGCTAAAAGAATTTTTGATGTAGTTTTAATAGTCTTGCCAAAACTGTGGGACTCTTGTATCAGCTAAATCCTAAAAGGGATTTTAGTTAAAGTGATTTTTCTGCTTATGTGGTTCAGAGACAAACAAAAGGAACCCAATGCTCTTCAAGTAGTATTTGAAAACATGGTCTTCTAGACAAAAATGATTGCATTCTCAGTTTGCATAAATTTGCAATATTTTGCATCATGGGGTTATATAAAACATACATATTAGAGGGCAGTATATCAGAACTCTGCACTACTTTTATAACTCTTGTAAATCTGAAATTATTTCAAAATAAAAATTATTAATATATTCATATAGTTCTTAGAAATTAGAGATCAGAAGCATACCTTACACTCTATACATTTAGCAGTTGAAAGCATAATTTGCCTGAAGTTTTTAACTTTGGACATTGAGCTAAGATTATATTGCTTGCTCTTTAAATAGTTGTAGAGGTATGTGGCCTTCATTTGTCTTCAATTAAAAAGTCTGTTTAACTTTTGTCTATTGCAGATTAGTTGGTTCTGGAAGTCGACTTTCCTTTTCCATTCCTTTTCTTATATAATAATAAACACTTGATTTTTATGACTTATTTTTACATATTTCATTCACTCTGAAATCCAGATGACATGTAAAGCAAATATATAGCCTTTGAGAACAACTGTTATTACACCAGAACAAACTTAATTCAATACCTGTGACAAATGGGAAATTGCTATTATAAATAATACTAGTGAAGCTAGAGAAGAATATGTTTATTCTTTAAATGCCTCTGATAGATTATAATGTTATACCTATAACCTAAGTTACTGAGGTATGTAAGCTATAAGGGCTTTTTTACAATAATATTGGTTGTGATTTCGTTTTTGTTTTCATTTTTAAACCTCAGTTTTTCTTATTGATATGTCAAGGGGGTTTATACATCAGGTCTTCTGATTCAATGTTTCTATGCCACAGTTTCTTTTTTATGTTTTATGAAAAGATTAAGGGGTAGGGGATCTTGATATTTTTAATGTTACTTATTTTATTTCAATTTTCTCTCCCCATGCCAGAGATGGCCAGATTACTGCAATTCTGGACCAGAAGAACTATGTAGAAGAACTCAACAGACATCTGAAGTAAAGAATGAATAAATATTACTACTTTACTAAGGGTTTTGTTTCAGGGGAAGGGAAGGGTAAGCTGATAAACAATGAAGACAAATTCAGACAATACTCAACAAATTATATAGAATTTCTGCTTGCCAGGCACCAAGTTAGGCACTGGTAAAATGGCATTTAACTGTTTTAGTAACCTTTAGTGAAAAGCAATATAAGATTAGTATGTAATTATATCTCTAGTGATTAAATACATTCAGTTAAGAATTCTTAAATATGAGACATACAGTAAGTCCTCAATTAACGCCTTCGATAGGTTCTGTGATTTCAAGCAAAACGATACATAATGAAACCAGTTTTATCATAGGCTAATTAATATACAGGTAACAAGAATTAAGTTCCTGTGGCATCTCATGAACATTATAACAAAACGATGTTGAACAAAACATTATTTAAGGACCTGCTGTATACAGTTGAAATTGGTAGCCCTCTTGGTTCAGTAGATCTAGCCACATATTTCAGGACTAATCTTGGGAAAACCATTAATTAATTGCCTTAGAAGTACCTTTAGATTATTCTTATCTTGTTGGTCCCTTTCTTTTCTCGTTTATATATTGGATTGATAGTGCTAATTTTCCCATTCTTCACCATCACTATCATTAATTTACCAAGTGTTTTTTAGAACTGTCCAGAATATTAAATAATCTCCTCTTTCCTGAGGAGAGCTATCCAAAATTTATTGGTATTCTCAAGTGCATTGATGTTCTAAAGACTTGAATAATTCAGAAGAATTAATATATTTATTATTATCTTGTTTATAGTTCTCTTATGAAAGATAATAATTTTAATTTAAATAAGACCTATAATGTGATTATAACAATATCAATTGAAATTGTAGTCTTACAATCAATAATTTAGTGGTTACCTGAGGGCAAAGGAGTAGAAGAGGGAGGGGACAGGAGAAGAAGAAGCAGGTGGTGGGGGAAAGTCAAGTACATGGTGATGAAAAGAGAACTGACCCTGGGTAGTGAACACATAATGCAACATATAGATGATGTACCTGGAACCTATGCAATTTTTGCTAACAAATGTCACCCCAATAAGTTTAACAATATAAATACATAAATAAATAAATAAAAGTCTTAATTCCAGCTCGAAAACTCAGAAACAGTTTAAGTACATTTTCTCTGGGGACCAACAACTAATGATGACTACAGTGAACTATGGAGATGTTAGTCAAGCCAAGATATGATTACAGTTGACAATGAAATGTAAACATGACATTATTATTTACTCTTTTAATACCTCAGTTTCTTTGAGGGAGGTGAGTTTTTTTGTTTTGTTTTGTTTTTTAAGAGTTTTTTAAGAGAATTTTTATAAGAGTTTTAGCCAAACTGATGAAATAATGTTAGGTAGGAGTGCAAGAACTCAAATGCTCCTTGGTTAAGTAATTGAGGATGCCTAATGCATAAGGTTGTTGAAAGGAGTAAATGAAATAATGCAAGTAAAATCATTTAGAAGAGTGTGGGGTGTATGGCAAGCACTTAATTCATGTAGCCTGTTATTATTATATGAGGGCTGTCTGGAAAATATCCAGCCATGTAATATTAAAAATAGAGGCATTTATGGCTGGATTTTTTCCAGACAACCCTTGTATATAGATAAACCTTAAAGTTTACTATATATTTGGTCTTTCATTTCACTCATCAAATGCTTATTAAATACAAATACCTAGGATGTACAGTTAAGGCAATAGCATCTTGTAAGCTGTCTTAGAATTTGCAAGTCTACCAAAACTTGTAGACATTATGATAAGGAAAGCACAGGATATTGTTCTGTTTCTCAAGAGACCATTATGTTTTTTCTCCTCTTGATAGTGCTACCGTAAACAACCTTCAGGCAAAAGTGGATGCATTAGAAAAATCCAACACTAAACTGACAGAGGAAGTAAGTGTTCTGGAAGTTCTTTGATTGACTTAAAGAATTTAGTAATGTGTATTAGTGGAAAATAATTTCTCTGGAAGCTTCTAAATAAAGGACTTGACTTTTCAGGTAATACTTAATATGGGACATAACTCCTGTTCTGACTATGAATGGCCAGCTGGTTTATCTCAGGTTTTATCCAGTTAGTCTATGCAGGCATAGAACCCAGGCTAATCAAATGGCTTGCTTTCTTTTGTGTGCATGTTTTGTCTGGGCTAGCACAGAGTGAATGTTTAGTATTTAGCATGATACCATCATTTATTTATTCTACAAACGTTTTAGGTACTACTTATATCCTAGAGCTTAGATGAAGATTTCTTTATATGTGCCAGGCATTGATTTATGTGCACCAGATTGACAAGCTCCCACTTTCACAGGCCTTATTTCCTCTTTGGTGTGGTGGGTACATAACATAAAGAACACTGGTCAGAAGACCATAAACTCTGCTTACATGACATGCCTCTTGCATGTCATGTGCTGCTGAGCAAGTAAGTCACTTGACCTCCAAAGGCCCAGTTCCTTCACTGGCAAATGAGTGTTTTTACTTCCTGTTTCAGCCTCACAATTACTCTGAAAATTAGATAAAAATATTTATGTGAAAACTCTTAGAAAAGCCCCTAAAAATAAGGAAAAAAATAACTTCATGTTTCACTTCTGATTAATATATTTTTTCCCTAACCTATGAAAGGTTAAGTTACACATTTTTTTTCTTCAATGGCGTTAGATGTTTCTATTAAAAAAAAAAACAAAAAAACAAAAAAAAAAAACTTTAAATAAAATTTTCCAGATGGCAAAGACTTTGTCTTCTCTATACAGTGGGATAAATTTGCTTTAAATAAAATTAAGTTAAAGCAGTAGGCAGGAAAATGCTGTTTAATAAATTTTTCTTCAGAATAAACATTTTCATTATAACTTCATGGATATGACCTTTAGAATTTGATCCCACAGCCTTTCTTTTTTTTTTTTTTTTTTTTTTTTTTTTTTTTTTTTTTTTTTTTTTTTTTTGCTTTTTTTGGTATGTGGGTAGCTCCCTGACTGGGAATTGAACCCAGGCCGCAGCGCTGACAGCGCCAGCACCGATGCCTTAAGCCACTACACCATCAGGGAACTCCCTCACAGCCTTTCAAAATACAAAATTTTGCACAGAAATACAAAATCTGCACAGAAATTTTCTGTGAATCTATTGCTATTATATTAACACAATGTGGCATAGCAATTAAGCATGCTCTCTAGAGCTGGACTACTTGAGCTCATGTCCTAGCTCTGATTTTCTTACTAGCTTTCGAATCCTGGGCCAACTGCGTAAGCCTCTATTCCTTGGTTTACTTATCTGTAAAATAGGGATGATAAAACAAATAAGACTTTTGTGTAAACTAAATGATTTAATACAAAAAGGCCTAGACCAGGGCATGACACATCACAAGCGCTCAATAAATATGGTTTTTAATTTTATTCCCTCAGTCACAAGTCTTGCCCTCCTGACCTAGATTTATTTTACTAATACTTATTCATTCATTGACTTACTTATTTTACCAATAAGACTTACTTTTTTGAAACTTTGAACTATTAGAGATAGGTAAGCATTGTGTGTAGGCTTTATAAAGAACACATAAGGCTAATGAGGACTGCCTTTTCTCATTTCCATCTATTTTGTATTTAAGAAGACCAGTTTAAAAAACAAAAACAAAATACAGACCTTTTTCCCTCTTCAGTGCTTTAATAGCACCTTTTAGAGTGAGAACTTAGGAGTTCATTTCTTTACTCTTTTAAAAACCATCTATAAAAAGTCTCATGGAGGCTTCCTGCTCTTGGTCAGCCCACTGCACCATCTCAGAGTGTACTTTAACTTTTAATTTTTAACTTTTCTATAATAACCTTTAACTTTTCTATATTTAAAAAAAAAAAAAAAGTCTTGCTGAGAGTTTATAAGATGGATCTCAAGGCATGAGGTGACCTCTCTTAAACATTTTAGAAATAGATATTGTAACTAAATATAAAAAAAAATGAAGAATTAAGCAGATGAAGACATATAAATATCCACTTTATTTTTGATATAACTGATTTAGATAGCCTATTTGGATCTACAGTCATTGTTTCCTAACTCTTTCCCTGATATTGAGATCTTGGATGAAGCCGTCTGCAGGTACACTCAGATCTAGAGAGCCAACCCACTTGGCTCAGAGTCACTTCTTTACTCATTATTAGGCTTGCAGAGCAGAGAGAGAAATGAGCTTCCAGACCTGCCTCCAGAAAACATGCTCGAGTCCTAGCTCCTCTGTACTTACACTTTGGAACAGTAACCAAGCAGAACCTGCACCCACTGATAATGCAGACATAATAAAAAGCAATCCTCACTCAGTTGAGAGGAATCCACTTAGTTCTTTTCCCAGGCTCCTTCAGGCACCTTCACATTCTTTGTTGGGAATAGAGGTCAGTAGGTACAGAATAGGAAAAAGTGTTTCCACTTTACTTTTCCCTCCTGTGGAATGGGTATACAGGCATTTCCCCTTAGCACTATTCTACTAATAAAATTACTTATCATTAGGTGCTGAAATGAACACTCTCTTCAATGCTTTAATGACACCTTTTAGACTGAGAACTTAGGAGTTCATTTCTTTACTCTTTTAAAAATCATCTATAAAAAGTCATGGAGAGTTCATAAGATGGGTCTCAAGGCATGAGGTGACCTCTTAAACATTTTAATGTAACTAAATATAATTATGAAAGTTATCCTGGAGGATACCCTTAACATTTTGGTACTGAAAAAATGTTTAGGAGTTCCCTGGTGGTGGTGTGGCCTAAGGCTTCGGCGCTGGCGCTGTCAACACTGCGTCCTGGGTTCGATTCCCAGCCAGGGAACTACCCACATACTACCAAAAAAAAAAAAAAAAGAAAAAGAAAAAATGTTTACACAAAAAAGCAGCAAAAGGAGATAGATAATTTTTAATTTTTATCTAACCTTTCAAAATATTTCTCCTACATTCTCTATAAGGGGCTATGACATTATAGATAGCTTTCTTTCCTTCTGGGAACATCTAAGTTTTAAAATCATGTCCTAGAGGAGTTCCCTGGTGGTGTAGTGGCTAGGCTTCAGCACCCTCAACACTGCAGCCTGGGTTGAATTCCCAGCCGGGGAACCACCACAACCAAAAAAAAAAATCATGTCCTAGAAGATCATGAATTGCCTTATCCTATGTTAATAAAAGAAAGATAAAAGATTTTTTTTCTAATTTTATCAACAGCTTGCAGTTGCAAACAATAGGATTATTACCTTGCAAGAAGAAATGGAACGAGTTAAAGAGGAAAGCTCCTACATATTGGAATCCAATCGGAAGGTGAATCTTACTGGGTTTATAAAATATTCCTAGAGAGTGTGTCAGTGTGTTAGCAGTGGGAGGAGTCTCTAGAGCAGTGGTCCCCAAACTTTTTGGCACCAGGGACCAGTTTCATGGAAGACAATTTTTCCACAGACCCAGGGAGTTGAGGGGGGCGGGGGGAGAGGGGCTGAACTCAGGGTAGGGGTGGTGTTTTCAGGATGATTCAAGCACATTACATTTATTGTTCACTTTATTTCTGTTATCATTATTATTACATTGTAATATATAATGAAAGAATTAATACAACTCACTTGCCACTCTAAAGCCTGCCACCAGATGCAGCTTAATTGTCACTTGCCACTCACTAATAGGGTTTTGATATGAGTCTGCAGGTAATTGATTTACTATGGTTTCTGTGCAGTCAAACATCTTTGCTAATGTTAATCTGTATTTGCAGCCCTCCCCAGCACTAGCATCACTGCTTCAGCCCCACCTCAGATCATGAGGGAGCATGCAACCTAGATCCCATGCATGCACAGTTCACAACAGGGTTCACACTCCTGTGAGAATCTGATGCTGCCACTGATCTGACAAAAGGCGAAGCTCAGGCAGTAATGAGAGCAAGGGGGATCCATTGTCAATACAGATGAAGGTTGGCTCGCTAGCCCACCACTCACCCTCCTGTTGTACAGCCCAGTTCCTAACAGGCCATGGACTGGTACCAGTTCATGGCCCCAGCATTGGGGACCCTGTTGGGAGCCATGCAGGCTGGCTTTAGGGGAGCTTAAATGTCCTGTTTGTATACTCTTTCTGTTCCACTGGGCATTTTTCCTACTGTCTGTACAACCCCCACTGGACCCCCTCTCTGGAGGACTATTTGGAAGCAGGAAGCATCCACATGTATCAAGCACACTGTTTTTACTGAGACTCCATGCAAAACTGAGTGAACGAGAAAGGTTAAGGGTGGGTGGTGCCCCTTCTACAGATGCTTCTTGGCTTCAACACCATCTATATCTGTTTAGAGACTTCAAGAGAATGTCTAACTCTGTTTTTATGTACAAGTGATTTGTATGGTATTTAAGTGTTATATTTGTTATATTAAATATATAATTATTTTAGACCATGTTTTTTAAGAAGTATTTATCTGCTACCACTGGGGAAAAGTTAACAATATAAATCAATTTTCTAGATAATTTAATGCCTTAAAGTACTAAATCTATATATGTATGTCTAAACAAATATTTTATAAACTTTTATTGCACAATTCTAAGCCTTCTTAAGTAGAGAATGTAATTTTACACATTTAACCCTTTATAGTAACCAACCAGTGATCATAATTATCAACATTGGCAATTCTATATTAAATTATAATGGTGCTACTTTAGAGAGCTACTGAAATTGATAGACCTTCTAGCATCTATACTTAAATATTTCCAGATGGCTGTGGGGCAGGGAATCTGCCTTTTATGATATCACTGCTGTTAGTATTGCTGTCTCTGGAAAGGCCTCCCCATTCCCTTTTATCCTCATGCTTATAACCTATTGTGACTTAAGAATCCAGATATCCACAGTTATTAAAATTGTCCCTGAGTGGACAATAATGTAATTTCCTATAACATGTTTGACCTTAACGTGTAGACTTTGTAAAACAACTGTGACTGCTCAGAAGAATTTTCTGATGACCTTATTTTTTGCTGTGGATAGTTGTTTTGATTTCTGTGGATAGTTGGAGACACCAGATGTGAGAACTCCGGAGAACAAATATATTATCATATGAATCTTTCTCCCAAAACATAGTTGACAAGTGAATGCTGTTTTGTTTTTAGAGATTGATTTTTAAGACTTCTACCACTTAGTTTGGTAAACCATCTTAGGACTTTAAACAAAACAGCAAGATATCTCTAAAACTTCAGCTTAACAATTTTTAATTTACTAAACATTTTTAAGTTTTTTGTTGTGTTCGTTCATTGTTAAATCTGCTTAGGTATGATCATTTTTCCTTAATAAATAGCAGTGAGTGCCAGTGTCTGCTAACTGTATAAATTCTTTAAATATTAAGTATGTACTATTTTATTTATGTTTCCAAGGGTCCTAAGCAAGACAGAACTTCAGACGGACAAGCATTAAGTGAAGCAAGAAAGCATTTAAAGGAGGAGACACAATTACGACTGGTAAACTTTGCTTATATTTATGATAGTGCAGTAACATGCTAAAATGTAACTGCCTACTTAGGGGCTTTACCTTACAGACCAGAGTCAGGAATATCAGTAGTGTTCTGACAAGTTTTTATGGATCCTATAAAATCAGTTCTCACTCTTGTTAACCCATATTTCTTATAATGCTTTCTTAGTCCATTTTCTAAGTATTCTCAACAGTCAGTAGGATTGTTTTTTAATTTTATTAGATTTATTGAGGTGACATTGGTTAATAAAATTATATTGGTTTTAAGTATACACTTCTGTAATATATCATCTGTATATTGTATTGTGTGTCCACCACCCAAAGTCAGATCTTTATATTTGTGCTTTCATTATTTGTATTGCAAAAACATTAGGTATATGGAACCTACTTTTTAAACTGTGCAATCCCCCATCTCGCCTCAGTCTTCACTCCTGCAAAGATTCCGATGTGTCTCCTTAGAGGCAGCAGCTTCTCTTCTCCTTACTAAGAATCATTAATGTAGAATTGGACTCTTACTTTTAGCTGTTTTTTCTGAATTTATTCTTGTTCTTACACATAGAAAAAAGTATCATCGATATTAGTCTTAACGTATTTTTAAAATTAAAAACATACATATATAAAAATGTTTAATAAGCACTACTACTCCTATAATAGATTTTATCCAAGTATTAGCTTATTAATACTGGTATTAGTATATTAACTCTTCCTGCCATTTGGATAAGATCCCCACAATAGTGTCTCTAAGAATAGTGAGAAGCCTGAAAATAAGGAGTGACCTGATTTGTATAAAAATGATCACAAACGAATAGTGTATAGAACAGAATTTCAGGCTTTCTGAGAAAACAGTGTAATTTTAACATCCTTGAAATAATTATCATTTTCCTCCTATGTGTTTGTGAATTACATCTCACAAATACCTGTCCTAAGGAACGTCCTACAAATAATAATACTTTAAGAAGCAGTCTGTTTTTTTGTCATGCTAAATAACTATGTTCAGAGGAGTGCCTCATTTAAGTGGCATGTGATAAAAATCTTACACAAAATTTTCCACATCTTCATATCACAATAAGATAAATGTTTGTTAAAGAAAGGAAAGAAACCAAGAAAGTAGGGAAGGTCCTTGGTATGCCCTGGGCATAGCCTGAATGCAGCATAACCTCAAGTCCTTGTGTCTTTCATGATCCAAATAATGTAGCAGTAATCATAGTTGAAACAAAAAAGGGGTTTCATGTTAAGTGAATATAAAAATCTAGTTAGCTATATTTCCCATTCCCTGTAATTGAGATGTTACCCTGGAGACCCAAAGTATCTTTTGGGTTCCTTGGGCTCTTGACTATGTCAGCAACATCCAAATTGAAGAGAGTTGCAACTGCTTTATTTTGTGTTGGCTGCTATAACACTTTATATATATTGCTATAATAGGACATGACATCAGTTTTCTGTCATAATATCTAATAAAGTGCCTTAAGTAGGTACATACTTTAGACATATTAAATAGCATTGTCTTTGACCTACCGTGTTTTTCAGATTGGTAAATTATTGAGTAAATGTTACTGTAATTATCCTAATGACTATTCTTATTGTTAATGCTTCTCCATTGAATGATAGCTTATAGCTATTTTGCCAGAATATTCCGACCTGAGTTTGTTCTACCTTTCCTGTGGAATTTTATGGTTTGTGCTTAGTGAGGAAAGAGAGAGTAAAAAATTCATTTACCTTTGGGGGCAGGATGTTGAAAAAGAACTGGAGATCCAGATCAGCATGAGACAGGAGATGGAGTTGGCTATGAAAATGCTGGAGAAGGATGTCTGCGAGAAGCAGGATGCCCTGGTGTGTCTCCGGCAGCAGCTGGATGACCTCAGGGCTCTCAAGCATGAACTTGCCTTTAAGCTGCAGGTAGGGAACGTGGGAAGAATAGACTCACTGGCTCTCTAAAATCCCAGGGCTTCCCTCTGCCCCTCATGTTCTCTAGAATCACACTTCAGATACAGAAGAAAGAGTCACGTCTCATTTTGAGGCTAGCTGCCAACAAACCACTTTAGGAATCAGACCACGCAAGATCCTTTATTGCTATCCTGGAAAGCCATGGCCATTTTTTAAATTGTAAAAGGGAAAGGGGGCATTTTTTAATCCCGTAACTTAATTTCTACTCTCCAGCCTAACCTGTCAACTGAGTTATATCTCCCACTAGCTTTTATACTTGAATTTGATAAATGGATGAACTTTGTGATCTTTATTTCTGTGACAAAGCTGCATATAGCAATACTAACTTTAAATGTTGCTTTTTGGTTTTTTTTTTTTTTTCACTTGGGAGTTAACTGATATACAAATATAGGAGCATTTTTATTTCTCTGTTTCCTACTTAAGATTAGGTTCAAAAGGCATGTGTAATTTGTTTCAGGATTTTATGTTATATATATATCACGCATAATTCTTTCCATAACAGAGTTCAGACTTAGGAATAAAACAGAAAAGTGAACTAAACAGTCGCTTGGAAGAGAAGACTAATCAGATGGCTGCTACCATTAAACAACTTGAACAAAGGTAAAGTGCTGTTTCTTTAGCGAAACACCAGATCCTTCAGTGTTGGAAGTGAAGAGAATGTGCTATGCATTCAGCAAACAAAAAGTATATGAAATTCTTTCAACTTAATATCAAGCATGTGATGAAATTCTGTCAACATCAGTCATGCAGATAGAGAGAAAGTTGATAAAACTTTGTGTCTTCTAAGATGTTACTGAAAATATTTTTAAGAAATAGCAGCCTTCCATGACTCTTTTCAACTCTCACCCTCTCACTTAATCCCATTTCATTGTCATGTGTTAGGGGAGGGGCACTTATCAAGTATGAAAGGACTTTTAAATGTTTGTCATTCTGTTATTTTATTGTTCTCACTAAAGTGCAAGGTGATATAGAGGTACTGAGGTCCCGTCTAATAACTTTAACCTCATTCCCTCCTCTCTCCCATCTTTTTTTACTCTCTACTTTCTCCTTAATAGTTGTATAGCTTCCACTGTCACCTCCTGCCCAAAACTCTTAAATTTGTCTGTTCCAACTCTGTTCTCCATTTGCAGACTAGTCTTGCATTTTCATCCTCTGACCAGCGACTTGCCACCAGTACCTGCAATTCACAAAGTACATTCGCTCCCTGTGCTACTATTAAGTTTCTCTTTTGGTCTAAAGCCACCATTTCTTCCTGGTGACTCAACTGCCAAGAGAAGTAGCTGAGATTTTAGCTCAAATGAGCCACAGCACCCATGGTCATTCAGTATTGCTTGCCTATGTTGCGACCTTTAACATCCCCTGATCACCCTTTTTGCACTTGAGGAAAACTAAACTATTTACTGGTCTCTGGACATGCTTCCCAGTTTCCCCATCTATTTCTTTCTTAATAGTTTCACCAATTAGAAATGTCCTTTCTCTTCCCACTACCTTGTTCTTCAGATACATTTTTTTATATTCAAGCTCAAATGCCCCCTACCTAGACTTCCTGTGATATTTCTTCCCAGCTAAAGATAATCTGCCAATCTGCACTTGTTGGACTTCCCATGACCTCATACCAATATCTTTCCATGCTGCTTATAGCACTTCTCACTTTCGGCCTTACCTTATAGCCCTTGATATACAAAGGCTGTCCAGAAAAATGCCTCTATTTTTCATATTACATGGCTGAATACTTTCCAGACAGCCCTCATGTATATCTTCTGATGAGAGTGTGAGCTCCTTGAGGTTAGTTCATAATGCCTTGAATGTACAAGGCATTCATTTAATAGATTCATGAATGAATAGATGAATGGATGACTTTTTTATTTAGGAAGATCCTAAATGGCACTGCATATGAATGTTAACTCAGAACTTATTAGCAAATTAATAAATAAGCTTGAAACTTCTTGTTTGGCTGATTTTTAAATAAAAAGTTATTTGTCTATCCAGGAAGTTATCTAAGTGCTTGCTTACAAAAGCAGATTTGTATTTATTATTCAGTAAATCAGTTTGTGTTCATAAATTATGTTTTTGAAATGTTGTATCAAGTTATTTTTTACTTGTCATTTAAAGCAGACAGAACTAAAATATTGGCTTATCTCTTCAAGTATTAAGCTGACTTGTTCTCTTGCTATTTTTGTCTTTCCTATTTATCCATTTTCTCATTCTCCTTTCACTCCATTTTTATTATTTTATTAATTAGTGAAAAGGATTTGGTGAAACAGGCAAAGACCTTAAATAGTGCAGCAAATAAATTGATCCCAAAACATCATTAGGAATTTTGCAGTTGGTCACCTCGCAAGTTTGATATCACGGCTTAATTGTAAAACTTAGAAATCTGACAGTTATTACACTTAGGTTTTCCTTTATATAAAATGTCACCCAAAGTTGACTTTGAATTTGTCAGACTTTTAAAAAAAAACAATTTAATATATAGGCTGTGGTCTTTCTTCTTTTCTGTTGGCTCCCCAAAGTTAGAAACTTTAGTATAACTTCTTAATTAAATGCCAAATAAAATTTGAGAAATTACTTCTGAGTTGACCAATAAATAAATACTTCATTTTTAAAAAGCCTAGGCAATTGAAGCTTTGTACATATATTATTGATGCCTTCACAACCCAGTCCCTGACAGTATCAGATTCTAGGTACACTGTCTATATGAGCGAGCCTGTTCTGCAATTGCGATGTAATGAACTAGAGGTGACTACCATATGGACTTGGACTCGTCTAAAGTAGTTCTGTGTCTCTTAGTCCATGACCCTTTTCACTTTTGTTATATAGATTTAATCCCCAAGCCAGGATAAGTACTTAGTATTTCACTGCAATTCTATTCTCAGTAACCAAGATTGCTTGCGACTTTTTTGCCTTAGTGACTTTGGGGGGGACAAAACAGCATCCTTACATTTCTTTAAAGTACATAGAGATAAAGTTAGTGATTAGGTAACTTATAATAACATAATAATGTGGAAGCTTGGGAAAACCCTCCTAATATTTGTCATCTTCTACCTCTGCCATTTTCCTGCAGTTCTACTTCCAATTTAGGTAATTCAGAGAGAATAATTTTAATGCAAACACTCCTCTCCTATTAAAAAAATACACTACACATTTTTAAAATTTATCTTGCTTTTCCTTTTGGAGTAAAGACGACAAAGCATAGACATGAGGGATGGTTTTTTTCCCTGACTGTCATTCCTTACTGGAAACATTTTCTTAAGAGTTTTTGTTACTTTTTGTTCAGATGGGTATTTGCTAAAGTGTCTGGAAACTAACACTAATTACGAGAAAACCATTTCAGAGTAGGAAATAGATAAATAATAAGCTTACATTCTTTATTATTATTTAGTCTAAAAATAGATTCTCAGTAGCTATCCACAAACATAATTACCAGGGCTGCTTTCTCTAAGTGACCACAGACCTAACCCTTTCTAGGCTTTCCATTATAAATAATCATATAATACTTTGATTTTTTAAATGATTTTTAATTTGGAGGTACAGGCTTTACATAAGCTTTTATACCTTCTAAAGGTTTTGTGGCAATTTTTTTTTTTTTTTTTTTTTTTTTTTTTTTTTTTTTTTTTTTTTTTTTTTTTTTTTTTTTTTTTTTTTTTTTTTTTTTTTTTTTTTTTTTTTTTTTTTTTTTTTGCATACTGGTATGATTGGCAGCATTTCAGCTGTTTAGGTGGGAACAAAGATAACCCCTTTGATTCCAGCTCTTCAAATCCTTTACCTTCTTAGAAAAGCAAGAATCACAAGAATGAGATAGACTTCATATATACTTTTATAGGTCTTTGCAGACTTGAACCAAAGTCAAGTCAAAGAGCACATGACCAGCCTCATGGAAGTTCCTGTGCTCTTCACCTTATGTTAGTTCTTATCATTTTGCATCTGTTCTGATCTTCATCAACCTTTTGTGGTGAGTTACCTTTCTGTGAACGTTTGGAAGGAATGCTCAAATGGCAAAATAAAACATTTTAAAGATTACACATAGCATGCTTCCAAATTGTATTACATAGATTCCCAATGTTTTACCTATTAGAACATGCTTCTTTATAGGTACAAAGTTATAGGATATATGGGAGAAGACATTCATCAGAACCTTCCAGAGAATGAGGTCAGGAATCTTACACAGGCCTGGTACTGAGTTGTTTGCCCACTTAGTCACATACCACTTGGTAGGATTAGGAAAGGAAAGAGATGGCCAAACTGATGAAGGCTTCTCCTTATATAATAACCCAAAGCCTGGGGAAGGGTCAGTGCATAATGTCCAGTGATTTAATACAATTTGTAGTTGAGGGAAAGGACCAGGAAATGTTCTAACTCCACATATAAGAAGGTAGTTGTCCCCTTGCAAGTTCCAGTTATGTGTATAAAACAAAAATATAAAGTACCAAACTAATTAGGGGAAAAAAATGGATTTAACTTTAATTACTGTGTGCTTGAGATTGGCTTTGAATATGGATTTTCTAAAAAGTGATGTTTTGTTGTTTATCATCTAATGGCTGTAAACTGTAGTACTAGAATAAAAAGAAATGGAAAATCACTTTTCCTCTGCCTGGTTCACCTTCATCTTACTTTTCTTTAGAATTTGTTTCTTCTCCATCTTTTCCCCCTATAATTTCTTCCCTTTGTCCTGAAAAGTTTTTCTTCCTGTCTGTGTCTCTCTGTGTCTTCTTCCTTGGGTTATTTTATTTTGTGTTGTGATCTTGGTCTTTCTCCCCACCATGGCTTTTGTTTTTTATCACAAGTTCATGTGGCTCACATCCAGATTGCGCCAGGCTGAGCGAGGCCGCCAGTCTGCTGAGTTGGACAACCGGCTCTTCAAGCAGGACTTTGGAGACAAGATCAACGCTCTGCAGCTGGAAGTGGAAGAGCTCACCAGACATCGGTGAAGAGAGGGTGGCTGGAGCTAACAGGGTGGTTATGGGTCATTCTGAAGCTAAACAGCAAGAGCAGAGGGTCCCATGATCCAGCTATCCCCTTTCTGTCTTTGCAGTGTCCTCTTTCTAGAATTAGAATTCAGAAATCTTCACATACATGGGCCTTCCCAAAATCTTGTCAACATCCTTTGTGATCAAAGAATTCTGAAGTTAGAACCCAAGGCTCCAGATAAATAGGAAGGAATAAGAGAAGTAATAGCCAATATAACACTAGTAACAGTATTTCCTGAATTCTTATGTGTATGCCAAATGCTTTACTAAGCACTTCACGTGCATTCTTTCCTAACATCTTCCCATCAACCCTATTGGCAGGTGATCTTATCACTCCCACTTTCAGATGAAATTAAAGCTTAGAGAGGTTAAATTTGTCAAAATTCACACAACTAAGCTAATAAGTAGCAACACTAATGTACAGAGCTCTCACTGACTCCAAGCCCTTAACCACTCTTCCATATTATCTCTCAAGTGATACTTGTGCTAAAGCCACTGACTTCACACAAACAGAACTTTGTTGTTGGATATAAAAGCACATAGCTACTACAGACACCAGTGGAGGGGTTAAGGGTATAACTCAGGATTGAATACGTAACTGTAGAGACTAGCTAATTAATATGTCACTGGTTTCATATTGTATCTTGCTGAAAATACGTAAATACCATCTTTCAGTTACTAGTGAATCTACTACTTGTCATTAGGTTGTCCAGAACTTTTAAGAGTTAATTTTTTTATTTTTACTTCTTTTTAATAATTTATATTTTTCAATTATAGTTGACATGAGTTTCAGGTGTACAACATAGTGATTAGATATTTAAATAACTTATGAAGTGATAACTCCAATAAATCTACTACCCATCTGATACCATACATAGTTATTACAATATTATTGACTATATCATTGAGTTAATATTAAATATTGATATTCAGAATGGTGACCCTCATGGACTGGGAGATTCTAAAGTGTATTCTTAATCTAAAAAGATTAAACATGTTGTATGTATTTTAGTGTCACTGGTTTCATTCTATTTTAGTAGTTTAAACCTGGTTGTCCACATATATATGGTAACTTTTTATTAATCAAGTATTAAAATTTTAATTATTAGACTTTAAGAAAAGAGTTTGGTACTCTTTAAAGAATATGAGTACACAAATCCAAATGTTCATCCTTTTCCTCTCCCACCTATCCCAGGAACCAGCTTGAGTTAGAACTAAAACAGGAAAGAGAAAGGAGGTTACAGAACAACAGAATCATCCCAGGAAAGGGTTCCCAGAAGCCAGAACCCAAAACGGTAATAAATTATTACTCCCTCATTTTTTTACTTAATATTTAGAGGCTACCTTGATGGGCTTGACAGTTCTCTCTCGTGAAACACATGCTATTGCTATGGTCTTGAGTATGTGGATAGCAGGCTAGAGCTGGAGTGAACACACGGAAGCTTGATTCTGAGTCTACCTCTAGGATGCTCTCTCTAAGTTGATTTCATTTGGAAAAGGGGATTAATAACCATGATTTCCAGAGGACCTATTTTCCCTTTTCATTTGTTAAGTAAGATTATTTTGGTATCTTAACAACAATAAGTGTTTCTTGGACTTCTGCTGACTAACACTTTTAATTATATGGTATAGTAATCCTCCCCCAATCCTGAACTCTCCTTTAACCCTACCAGACCTGAGGCCCTGAACCTAACTGTCCCCTATACCTGGATTCCTGAGCATTAAAGAGAAAAAACCAACGTGATATAGAAGAATGTTAGTTACATGCAAACAAGTGGTTAGAATAAGATGGAACTTGGAGACATTGTAGAAATAGGTCTACCTTTCATTTCGAAAATTAGGTACAGCGGTATAGCGGCAGATTGGGAAATGACCGAAAAATCGGTACAGCGGTCTGGTAGGGTTAACAGAACTGTCTTCAAGGTGGATTTGCTTCTGTACACCTTTTTCAAAATCATGAGCATTTCAGTTTTAGCATACTCAAGATACTTCTCTTGGAATACTTAGAAAAAGAGGGAACTAGGCTTGGGAAACTAATGTAGAGTGGTTAAAAAAGCAGGAGTAGAAGTTTCTACAGAACAGTCTTATGAAGAGACTTCCAGCTCCTGTAGCAGAGAGGGAAGTAAAATTAGCTAAGATCGTCTCTGGGACCCAGAAAACAGGAGCCTCAGCCTCTATTATTATTTGAAATAATAAAATCAGGAAAACATGAAATACTTTTTATATAAAAGACAAACGGGAAAAAAATAGCTTCTTTGTACATTTATATGTAACAAAGAAGGTTACATTTAAGTTTGTTATTTAAAATTTCTAAGGAATGAGCTGCTAATTTGCTGGAGGGTAGAAAAGAATGGTAAATAGAAATTTATTATATAGTACCCATTTCTACTAATTTAGTGTTTAAAGTACCACTCTATGTACATGCTGTCTTTATTATTTTAATTTGGCAAACATTAAATGTATTCATAAGGGCCTACAGATGTTTACCAAAATCTTGGCCTATCTTATCCTATTTTTCCATTGAGGTCTTATGTTTCTCCATCCTGAACGGCCTTACAATAAGGTTTATAGCAGGGTAAATAGTGCATTGACCTCCCTTCCTTGACACCTGAGTGATCTAAGAACATGCATTCTGCTTTTGGAGGCTGATAGCAGTTCCAGTAGTGTGTGTGTACCACAGAAAGAATTTGTCCCTAGGAGCTGCCCAGTCAGGGCTTAAGAGCATTAGTAGAAATGCAGTTTGGAACTTTACATAGATCTTTCAGAGTAGAAAACTCCTCAACCTGTGTAGGTTATAGAAGTTGTTGTGTCCTTGAGGCATCTACTTGACTGAGTGTCCAGAGGATTACACAGTCTGATGGGTATGGCCATGCTGGGTTTGACCAGTTTTCCAGAGCTCAGCTGGTGGGAGATGGAGGGGTGGAATGTGAGGGCTGTCCGGAAAGTATCCAGGCATGTGACATATGGAAAATATAGGCATTTATGGCAGGATTTTTTTCTGGACAGTTTGTGTGTGTATGTGTTGGGTTTTTGGTTTGTTTTTTTGTTGTTGTTGGTTTTTTTTTTTTGTAAAACTAAGAAGTAAATGATTTCTTGAGTCCACTTTTCAAGTAAATAGGATATATTCTGAATTTCATTTGAATCTCAAGAATTAAGGAAAATATCTATTGTGAAAGCTATTTGTTGCAACCTTTATCAGAATAATTGTTAAGAAACTACGTGGAGCAAAGAATAAGGAAAAATACCTTGCCAGTTAAATTCCTTTCCTAACAAAATAGCTGCTTAGCTTTATACCCAAGCTAACATAATACAGAAAAAAAAAATGTCTGCAATATAATTGTTTAGCCTTCTGAATAATTAATAAATTGGATGTTTTGTTTTGGCAGGATGTGAATCACAAAATTCAAGAGGAAAGTGTTAAACTAAAAAAGGCCCTGCAAGAAAGCCACAGGTGTTTGTTAATAAAGTATTATTAACTAAAATATAAAGTTAATTTGGGGTGATGGGAAAGAGGGAGCTTTTAATATACATTGGCAATGGTATAAGACTGATACTTATTCATAATATTAATATTTTAGAAAGACATTTTGAAGGGGAAGTGAGTAAATATAAACCAAATAAATATTGTAACATATTAAACCAAACACATATAGTCCATTTCAGAAAAAAAGAAGGGTGATCAAGCTATCTTCTTGACGTCCCTGGTTAATCCCCAAATTCAAATTATCACTTAAGAGATTATTTGTAACCTTTGCTGGATTGGTACCACAGGAGAATGAAGCACAAGTCATAGCATTTCTTAGGTTCTCAAATGTACTTGAGTATGACTTGTTTCCACCTATGTGCTAAGTGAAAGGCAGCTATGTTTCAAATAAATCCTCTAATTGCACTTATTTCCTTTTCCTTAAGGGTCTGAAACAGTTTGACTTTATTTTTTCTTTCTTAATTCATCATCTAATTTGCTCACAACGAAGAGCATTGGATTATTTCCAGCAAATTGACCTTTAATAATTATGTTAGCAGGTAGAAATATAACAGAATATTACATAGTGCCACAAAAAACACAAAGGAGATTTAACAATTTGACATTCTGGAAAAGGCAAAACCATGGAGACAGTGGTTGCCAGGGGTTAGGGGGTATAGATGAATGAATAGGCAGAGCACAGAGAATTTTTTAGACAGAGAAAATAATCTATATGATACTACGGTTACAGACACATCTCATGTCCAGACCCATAGACTGTACCAACCAAGAGTCAACTCCAAGGTGAACTATGGACTTTGAGTAATTATGATGTCTCAATGTGGGTTCATAGTTGTAACATCATATACCAGTCTGGTGCCAAATATTGATTCTGGGGGAGGGTAGATGGAATATGTAGGAAGTCTCTGTACTTTCTGCTCAGTTTCACTGTTCACCTAAAACTGCTCTAAAAATTAAGTCTGTTATATCAACCAAAAAAAAGAAAGGGTTAGTAACAAAGATAAGATAGAGGGGTTTTGAGAGAACTATATACAGTATATATTGTTGGCATCTGTCCCTGTCCAGGCTCTGATGCCTTAAGAATGAGATGTGTCATCTGGAACAAAAGTAGCTGCTAGAAAATATCAATCACACAGTGCAGCATCAGGCTGATTGTGCAGACCCTTAGCCTAAACAGCCCTTCCTCACCTCCAAGGCCAGAATGATTCCAAAGCCTTTTCTCCCAAAGAGCATGGTCTGATCCAGGACCAATCTTAAACGACACTCCTCTCTAACACATCAGGTCAGCATGGGCCTGGGAGAGAACTATTAAGGCTGTAAAATTAAGCAAGACTTAAACATGCCTTTCAGGGGCAGCCTTGTTCCAAACTAAAATCAAGTCCTGGACAATCGGTAGTGTCTTACATGCCGGGTTCTGATTTAGGCCCTGGAATAAAAGACAATACTACCTTATATCTATATTGTGCTCTGCAGCTTGAAAAGTGTGTTTCAGAATTATTATCTCCTTACAAATTTCATTCTCCTTACAAAAATGTCATTATTTATCCTATTTTACAAATGAGAAAACTTGAAGAGCAAAGAGTCTAGTTGGCAGATCCATGTTGCCTCTACTTACCTATCCTGTCTTCTCTTTTTAAGTCCCTTGTCTCTGCCCTACATAAATAGCTGCTTCCAGAGCCTATAGCTAGAACTGCAGTCCTAAGACATAGTTAGGCTTCCTGAAATTGTAGTGCAAGAAACAGCTGAAAACCAGTCACACTGGTGGTCACACTGCCATTCAAGCAAAGAGCGTTAGAACTGCTGTAGATCTGTGGTGCATTTTCCCTAGAATGGAAAGTGGAATTTGCTTTCCTCTTAAGTTCTGTTTCAAGTTGGGAAAAAAATCAGGGTTAGCTCAGCTGGGTCTCATGAAGAAATATTTCAACCTGAATGGGTACTCATTTGACAATCGCGTTCATTTCCCTTTCCCTGATTAATTTGCTAAAGTTCACATTTGGGGAGGGGACTAATATGTGACATAATGGATACATTTCATATCAGATAGGGAAAAATGTTATTAAAATGTATGGTATTGGCCATTGGAGTTTTACAGTTTGGAAAAAATAAATGCCAACAATTTTCTTGGTAGTAAAAAGGAAACATAAAATGTAATTCCAAATCAGTTTTTAAACAGGCACCATAATGTAAGTCAAGGATCAGATTCTAGTAATAGATACAACAACCAAAACTTTCCTCCCTATGGAGGTCAAGAATAATGATGATATTGGTCACAAAAACAAAAGAACCCTAATACAAAAGAACCATTGCTTCTTTGTGCTTTTGAAATAATACAAATGGAAATGTAATGAGTTGCTGTGTTTACTGTTTTTAATTTCCCATTCTAGGCTGCATTCTCACCTTGTGGAAGAACAGGTAACTGAGTCTCCTGCTCTAAAGCATCTTGTATAAATTATGTAGTCAGCTGTACCATGCCTGGCTGTGAACAAGGCAGCACGGGACGTAGATAAATGCATACAGGGCTCTGTGTCCTTTTAACAGTGTCCTAAACAAACATTCATTTGCCTGAAACTCTCACAGGGATAACACAGCTTTGAGCAATTTACTAATAAATAATAGTTTTCACTTGTTTTTTGAAATTCTCTTTCACATACTATGAGACCTAAGGGAACTATTTATTCCCTTAGTTTTCCTTATATAAAATAGAGAGAAAATAGTACTTCTTGACACTTAGAAATAAGCAAACATAAATGGTTGTAAAATACTTTGCAGATAAATAGTATATGACAGCCTCATGAGAAAGATGATACATGCTACTATGTCTGAGTCATGCTGTCATCTGTTAGGATATAAAATTAAGCCTACCACTTTCCATTCTCCATAGTAGAGTAAGATAAGGGGAATAGGCTTTAAAAAATAAAAAATGAAAAAATAAAAATAAAAACTTTTTACTTGGCACTTACATACTTGAATTTTCTTTTTATAAATAAAATCACAAATTGTATTAAGGTGGTAGGACTATATATATAATTTGGTTCTTTAGTTTCCAGGTAGTCTGTAATGTGGTTATATAAATTTTATAAAAAATGCATATTCTGAAAGTATTAATATTTCTGGGGCTCAGGAAAACTAACCAGCTCGCTATGTGGTTTAGGATCAACAGCTGCTTTCTGAAAAGCCACAGATGTGCCAGCTATGCCAGGACGGTGGCAGCCTAACAAAGGTAATGGTGGTGAGAAATGAACAGGCTCTACACCGCTAGCCCCTTCCAGTAGTAGGGTCTCGACTACGTAGAGTGCAGACGGGTGGGGGAGATGGGGGAGGGAAAAGGAGCAAGTATTTATTGTGTACCTGTTTTATTGTAAATCATGTTAGTAATTCCCTGTTAAATATAAACAACTAAAAGAATTTAGAATAAATGTAAGTTTATAAATAAATATTCATTGAGTGCCTACTTTGTGAAATGCACTATTCTCTGTGCTGGAAAAAGAGTGAATAAAAGTATAGACCAAATCCCTGTTCTTGTGAAGCTTATGTCTTTTGTGCCATCAGATGAAGAACCCTGGACTGAGAGACATGAAGTGCATTTCCCACAGTTACTCAAATCATAAGTGGCAAAGCCCAGGTGCAGCCTAACTGTGGCTCCAAAGGCTACACTCCTTCCAGTTCTCCATGCTGCTTAGAAAAGATAAGATAGGTGTGAGGACTGGGGGTTCATGCACAATGACTCAGTATGACAGAGGAAAATTCCTCCCTGGCTTTCAAATAGAAGTCACCCCCATTCTCCCCCACACCCTTATGACGATGAATTGTTCAGGAGCAAGTGGAATTATTCACAGGGGAACTTCACAGCCTTGATATGGGGACTTTTGGAGCCATGTGTCCATTACCCTACCACAGCCTTACCACTGACACTGCCATAATGACCCACATGCTGTCCTGCTTGGCCTCTAAAGATTCAAAATGCTTAATAGACTAATTTCCCTAAACACAGGGTGCAGGATTCTAAGCTGCTGCTGCACTGATCCCAAAGGATGTGCTTGGAGAGCATCACTGGAAAGCACCAAGCACATCACTGTGGTAGGAATTAGACTTTCACTTCATGCTCAGCGAATTTTTACATCTTAGGCTGACCACCCAACCCACTGCTAAGGTCACTGCCTGCCTTATTTGGAGCATGATTTAGTACTAATTTTAATTTTTATGAACTAATTTTAGAATTAGGCCACCTAACATTGAATATAGTGAATGAAAGTATGTTTTCTAAAGGATTTGTGTATTATCTGCTCCTGTTCTGTGGCACTGCTTCTCTTCATTTAGATCTAAGAACTAGACTGTAAGCTGCTTTGTAGACAGAGATTGTGTTTGGCAGATACTTTATGGCATATCGCAAACATTCAGTCAATACTTGATCAGATTGAGTGTTTACCACATTTGGTCTTTTACATTGCATGCATTCTTATGCCTTGCACTTTTATTCCACACCTAACCTCCTCTTTTCCTTTTAGAATGTCTGTAACAACTGCAAAGGAACCTTCTGTAATGCGTGTTCAACAAATGAACTGCCTCTTCCTTCAAGTATCAAGCCTGAGCGAATTTGCAATCCCTGTCACCAGCATCTGATGAAACAGTACTCCACCAGCCTGTCATAAGACTCAAGGCCAAGACCTGGACCAAAATGTCTCTACCTGTGTTAGATGTGAGGATCCTCTAGAGCCCAGACCTTAGCATCAACTCAAGAGTTGATAGGAATGACTTAAATAAACCAAGTCCTTAGAGAAAAGGCAGTGGTTGGGGGTGCTGGAAATTTTGCTCATTTTCTCTAATGAACTGTATGAATAAAAATTACTCAGTTGAGCCTCTCTTCTAAATCATAACAGTCATCTTTGAAGGGTTTATTTTCTAGCATGTCTTTGGAAGGGTTACTCATTTTTATGAATAGTGATGATCATACTGGGGTAGATATAATAAGAGAGAGGGCCTTAGATAAGAATAAAAAGAAAAATGATCACCTTCCTCTGTTACATTTGCAGAATCAAGGGGGAGTGATAAATGTTAACAGAATAAAATAACAGATGTTACAATTTATCCAGGTGCTGCTAGACATAACATTGTTTCCTCTTCACCCTCCCTACCTACCTCTTTAAAGGATCTCTACCAAACTGTGAACCCAAACTCAGGGAAAAGAATTAAAGAGTAATATAAATTCTGAATGTACTTAAAAACAATATTGTAATGTATTATAGTTAAGGACCAGAATTTTCTGGTCCTGGCCTACAAGTGTTTTCATTATCAGAATAAGGAGGAGAAACATTTGCTCTTATTCTACTTAAAGACTTCAAATATAAATGCCCTTTTCAAAGTCTCCTACTACAAAACAAGCAAACTCTCCCTCCCAGTCCCTCCTTCCTATCCAAGTGACAATGGAAATTGTTAGGAGTTTAAAGATAGTGTTTGACTTTTGCAAATAGGAAGTATTGAAAGCAAAGCTAAGTCAGGTGTAAAGTAAAATGCAATTTGTCCATAGTTGATAATAATTAGCTCAGAATATTTAAATTTTGTCTTGAATAAGGGATCCCTTATTCTGAGCCAAGAATTAGGACTGGTAGACAGTTTCTTGGGTATTATGATACTCAAACATCTTTTAGTAACAGACCCTATCAGGGGAAAGAGGGCAGTGCACTCAGCATGGGAAGGAAAGAAGTGCTGTATGTATGCTCTTTTGATATTATGTAGTTATGTGCGTCTAGATTGTTTGATTCCAGTTAAGACCTAAGAAGATCTACTCTGTAACTGGTTTAGAATTGTGGGTTGGAAACATCCTAGAACCTTGGTATTTAAATTCTGTCTCCTGAAAAGGGTTACAGCTGAGGAAAGAGCTGTTATTTTAGAAGGCTGGTCTGTTACTTGGTGACGCTAAGTTTTAAGAGTACTAAAGAAAAATAAAATTAATAATTCTAGTTTAATTTGTTGTATTTTTTTCCTTTAAATATTTGTTTTATGTAATCCTTCATTCTCCTTATTTGCCAGCAGTGTTCTAGGTGCTACAGATTTAGGGATTATCCTAAATTAGCAATAGTTACAATTTGTTTTGAATTAAATAGAAAAGAGGAAGCTCTGTACATGGACTGTAAGGTGGAATGAGTAATTAGCCACTTGAGATTTTATTTTGAATTACATATAAGCTATTCAGCCATTTTTTTAAAACAAATCTCCAAAAATCTGTTGTTAGTGTCGCTGCCCACAAAAGCAAGAGGGCCAAGTCATGAATACTTTGACTTAATGTTAGGCCTCTCTTTCTTAAAAATTGTGCTTTCTACCATGTAAAATAGCATTAACAATACTAATATATTTAGGAATAAACTTAACCAAAGAGGCAAAAGACTTGTGTACTGAAAACTATAAAACACTGCTGAAAAAAATTAAAGATACCATTAAATGGAAAGACACCCGATGTTCATGAATTGAAATACTTGATACCATTTATCTGTCATTACCACCCAAAGCCATCTACAGATTCAGTGTAATAATCTCTAGCAAAATCCCAGCATTTTTTGCAGAAATAGAAGCATCTTTCCTAAAATTCATATGAAATCTTAAAGGACACCTAAGTAGCCAAAACAATCTTGAAAAAGAACAAAGTTGGAGGTCTCATATATTCCTGATTTGAAAACTTACTACAGAGCTACAGTGATCAAAACAGTATGGTACTGGCATAAAGACAGAGACCAGGGGAATAGAACAGAGATCCTAGAAATAAACCCTCACATAATATGGTCTAATGATTTTTGACCAGAGTGCTAAGACCATTCAATGGGAAAAGGACAATCTTTTCAACAAATGATGTTAGAAAAATTGGATATGTATATGTGAAAAAAAGTGAAGTTGGACCTTCTATACAGAAATTAACTCCAAATGGGTCAAAGATCTGAAGAGAACTATAAAACTTTGAAGAAAACAAACATTTATGGCACTGAATTTGGCAATGGTTTCTTGGATCAGACACAAATGCACAGGCAACAAGAAAAAATAGGTAAGTTAGACTTCATCAAAATTAACTTTGGAGAAAATGGAACTCCTATGCACTGTTGGTGGCAATGTAAAATGGCACACCCATTGTAGAAAACTGTGGTAGTTCCTTAAAAAATTAAACAAAATTACCATAAAATACAGCAATTTCACCTCCGGGTGTATACCCAAAAGAATTGAAAGCAGGGACTCTAACAGCTCTTTTATACATCTGTTCATAATGGCATTATTCACTCTAGCCAGAGTGAAGCAACCCAAATGTCAATGGATAAACTAAGTATGGTAGATCACTACAATGAAATATGCAGTCTCTTCAAGTTGACAATGCACTGTAGAATTGTATGCCTGAAACCTATGTAATCCTTGCTAACAGATGTCACCCCAATAAGTCTAACAATAAAAATGAATTAAAAAAAAAAATATGCAGTCTTAAAAGGGAAATTTTGACACAAACTACAACACGGATGAAACTTGACATTGTAAGTTTTGTAATAAAATTAAATAAGCCAGTCAGAAATAAAAGATTCTACTTGTAGGAGGTCCTTAGGACAAGGAAATACAGAGACAAAGTAGAATGGTGATTGCTGGGGGTTAGGTGAAATGGGTAGAATTACAGTTGGAGAAGATGAAATAGTTCTGACGATGAGTGGTTTTAAGTTTGCACAATGTGAGTGTACTTCATGCCACAGAAATGTACACTCAAAAATGGTAGTGTCATGAATAGTTTACCACAATACTTAAAAGTCATGTATGGGTTGGTACAGACTTACTGCTCTGAGGGACTCAGAAGCTGGCACTCCAGTAGCAGTGGGCACACCCAATGACCAGTCTTTGATTAGAAACCAAACTTTGGTTTCTAATAACATTGTCCAGTAAAAGGCACCAAGGCTTCTTGGAGAAATGGCTGACTGTAGGCCTGGGGCACCTTGTAAAGTCAGAAAGAAAGGAAATGCTAAAAAAAACCAAAGGATAGTGGTGGCTAGCACAAGTATATGGGAGCCAAATGAAAGCTCCCAAGGGCTGAAACAGCATGAGCAACACAGTAATGTATATGTAGACTGACCAGAGATCCCATTTGAAACAGGACAGTACTGTTTTCTGTCCTGTTTCAAATGGGATCTCTGGTTAGCCTACCGACACCTTAAATTTAGCCCAGTGAGACTAGCCTGACCATATGTATCATTGAAAATGGGACAGTACCCATTTTTTCTTTGGGTACATTGTTTTCTGCCCCATTTAAAACAGGATGTCTGGTCAGCCTATGTATAGGACTTTAACCTAGAGTATAAAATACTCACAAGTCCATATTGATATAAAGGATTAAATAAATGCACAAGTGGTACACCTCCTATACAGAAAAATTCCAAATAATGTATCTATAACTACTGTTTTCTTCAAGATGTAGCTTGACTCTCCACCTCTTGAATGTGGGCTGTGCTTAGTAACTTGCTTCAAAAGAAAAAAAAAAGAAAATATGAAAAGAGCAAAAAGGAACTGTATAGTAACCTAGCAAACACTATCTTGGCCAAGTGATCAAAATTTACATCGTCAGTGATAAGTCATGTTGATAATATGAATCCTTGATAAGAAGTAGTGAGAATGATACCTTTGTGTCCTTTCTCCCAAATACCTACAACCCCAATCTAACCATGAGAAAAACCTCAGAAAACCCCAGTTGAAGGACATTTTACAAAATATATGACCAGTCATCCTTAATATTGTCAATGTCATCAAAAACAAAAAAGTTTGAGCTTAAGGAGGCATGATGACCAAATGTTAAGTGGGATCCTGGAAGAAAAAGGGTATTAGGGAAAATCTAATAAAATGTGAATGAAGTGTGGAATTTAGTTAATGGTAATGTACTGTGAAGAACATATTGTAGCAATTCACATGTCAATAGGAAAACTAGGTGTGTGTATACAGGAACTCTATTCTTGCAAGATTTTTGTATATCTAAAACTACTCTGAAATAAAGCTTATTTAAAAATTTATTCAAAAATAAATTTGTGCTTTCATACTTGAAACAACAGCTCTAACCTAATAAACTTGAATTTCCTAAATGCAGTTTATTTCCAAATAGAATGAGGATTTTGAATCAGATTTATAGCTCACCATAAGATCCTAGGTTTACTCGTTATTTATAGTCAAGTTATAAAAACACATGATGAAACTCTTAAAGGGAATTTATTCTGTGAAAGGACTTCAGGTATGGTCTAGTGATTTTGAAGTAGCTCTCAGGTCCACTGTCTATTACCTATTACAGCCTCATCTCATTTTTGTTCAACAGAAAATGCCCATCCTTTTTAAAGAATTGTATTTGAACAGTAAGTGACCATGTTTTGATTTATGTAATAGTAAAATGTCTTTCAAATAACTTAACCTAATATATCCCCATAAATGTTTTCCCAGGTCAAATCCTAATGATTCTTAAGACACCTGTTGAATTGGGGGCTGTCAGTTACTGAGGTCTTCTGTTTTATTTTGTACATACCTGAGGACTGTTGATTTTTGTTAACCCATTAATTATTTTGGTGTAAGATTTTTGTAAGCATGTCAGTCTACCAAATTAGAAATCAATTATCTCACAAGCACAATTTCTACACCTAGAGTAAGACAAATTTTATTCAAAGAGTGTATTACCTTACTTAAAAATAAAACCTGTGACAAGTTGTAAGCATTGCTGAGGATGTCCCATTCCAGGAGTTAATAATTCAGCTTGGTAGAAGGCGAACTCAGGCCCCCAGTAGGTAGGTAGGAAAGCTGTGCAGGTCCCCAGGCAGCAGTATTGCCTTACTATTCTGAGGTGCTGGTTTCTGGCATGATAGTTATCACTCGTATGCACTTAGGTTTATCACAAATAATTTACTCGTAAATTAGAGGTTAAAAATATTACTTGTATTCAGTTTGCCTTAAGAGGGCAAGAAATGGATGGAATTACAGCTCATCTTATCAGAAACTGTGAATAACTCAGTTTCTTTTTTTGCTCTTGGTCTTTATTCCCAAATGTCACTGTCAAGTGACAGAAAGGTTGAGATCCTCTTTATCTCCATAAAAACCAGGTATGTTTTGGGGCAAGTCTTTATACTTAGGATGTTTTGATTGAGGGCTTCAAATTTCGACTGGATCATTTGAAAAGCTTATTCTTAAATGTATCTCAGTGATCCTTGTGAGTTTCACTGAGTCCATCCATACTAGAATCTACCTTAGATAAACATGGGATAAAACACCTTCATTCCTTATCACCAGGTGCTTTCAAAATCATTCCACTGGGATGTCCTAATTCTGACACAAAACCCAGAAGCCATAGAAAGGGGGATTTATGACTCCCACCACATAAAAATAATTTCTTCCATGATGAGCAAACATAGACACAGCAGGGGTTGGATAGGTATTTAAAGCTAGCTCATTCCAAGTAAAAGGGGCTCTTGTTAATTAGCTAAGGAAAAGACCAAACACAATAGGAAGTGGTCAGTAAACATCACAGAAAGGCAATCAGCAAAATTCAGACAGTGGAAACCTTTGCATGTTAATCTTATTTCTTCAACAAACAAGGGAAAAATAAATGGAAGAGGAAACATGTGAGTATAGATTAAAAAAGGAAACAGGCACTTTATTAAAAAAGCTATTGGCATGGTCTGTAAGCTTATGAAAAAGTGCTCAACATCAGTTGTCAGGTCAAGCAAATTAAAACCACAGTGGGATAACACTACACACATAATGGCTAAAATTATAGGATGATACCACCTAATGGTGAGGATGTACCTACTGGAACTCTCACATCATTTGTGGATGTGTGAAATAGTTTGAGCACTTTGGAAAAGAGTGTCATTCTGTAGTAAATTCTAAAATATAGCCATCTTATGTATAACTCAGGATATTCTGCTAAGTACTCACCCAAAAGGAATTAAGACATAGGTCCACGAAAAGTCTTGCATAAGTGGTTCATAGCAACTTTATTCATAATAGTCAAAAACTGGAAACAACCCGTTATCACCAGATGTCCACCTAACAAGTGAAAGGTTAAATAAACTGTGGCATAGTCATACAATGATAGTACTCAGCAATGAAAAGGAACAGAGTTGAAACACGTGGATGAAATCTCAAAACATGCTGAGTGAAAGAAATTTACAATACATAATGTATAATTCCATGTATATGAAGTTCTAGAATAGGCCAAACTAATCTATGCTGCAAACAAAATCCTCACATGGAGAAGTGCAGGAACTGACTGGGTAAACAAACTTTCTCGTTTCACAGCTTGTAAGGGTGTGTTCACTGTAAATTTTGCAAGGAAAAAACTCATTAACCAATATGTATGCCAGAAAACCTAAGAGTCAAGTAAAGACGTTTACAACTTTCTTTGGCATGAATAAATAAAAAGATAGGTTGAAAGATGCACAAATAGTGATAAAAAAATATGGCAAAATGTTACTTGTAGAATTGAGGTGGTAGGTATAGGCAAATTTGTACTTGAACTTTTCTATATGCTTGAAATTTTACTTTAAAAATGTTGCAGGGGGAATAGATGCATAATCACCAGTTGCAATGTGTGGACTCTTTGTTTAGATCCTGATTCAAACCAACTTTTTTAAAAATGACATTTCAGATAGTTGATGATAAGAAATTAGTATTTTTAGGAATAACAGTATTTTTTAAAGTCCTTTTTAAAAAGAAATGTACACTGAGATATATACAGATAAATGATGCTATGTCTTGAATTTGCTTTAAAATTAATGATGATAAATAGATAGGGATTATAAGAGAAAACGGAAAGAGGATATGAAGAGAATTCACAAAAAAGAAATCCAAAAGCTCTAAATGTGACAAAATGCTACCTTATAAGAGAATACCATTGTGTGTGTTCTTTAACCTGTCAAACTGTCGAAGAAGTGATTGTTAATACATTGTGTTTGTGAGGGTATGAAGAAATGGGCACTTGCACTGCTCATGCTAACTAAGAAAAAAATATTTAATTTTAGATTTAAATTACAAGTGCACATACTCTCACCATTTATCTTACAGAGAAATTTATGTATGTACAAAATGACATAAATCTATACAAGGTAATTCATTTCAGCATTATAATCACATAAGACTGGAAACAATGTACATGTTCATTAGTAAGGGACAGGTTTAATTTGCACGCATCCATAATATACAATCATTTAAAAAATGAGAAAGGATTTTATATACTGATATCAAATGATCTTTAGGATGTAATGAATGGGAAAAAAGGTACAGAATAGTATGTATAGTATGCTGTAATTTATATTTTAAAAAGAAAATGTTTATCATATTTGTTTATACAGTTAATATCACTGAAAATTTACATTAGAAACTGGTAACAAGGTTACCTGAGAAAGGAAACTAAGTGGCTGAAGTATAGGATGGGAGGAAGATTGTTCACTGTATGCCTCTTTGTAGCTCTAGAATTATATTTCCTTCAAAAAGTAAAGTATCAACAATTTTAAAAAGTACCTCACTATTTATTTTCATATCATCAAGGCTTGAGAACCAATCTAAATCTTATCTCCCCTTCCTAAAATTCAGTAAGAAAAACCACCCAGCTAAAAAAACTAGGCAAAAGATCTGGATCTCCCCAAAGACTATACGGATTCAAATAAACATATAAAAAGATGCTTAACATTGTGTCATTATGGAGTTACATATTAAAACAACAATGAGATATAACACTACATACTTATTAGGATAGCTAAAATTCAAAATCACCAAATGCTGGCAAGAATGACTTGCTACAGAAACTCACTCATTTCTGGTGGGAATTCAAGATGGTACAGTCACTCTGGAAGACAGTTTGGTGGTTTCTCACAAAACTAAACAGTCTTACCATGTGATCCAGCAACGATGTTCCTTAGTATTTACCCAAATGAGTTGAAATATGTGTACACACAACTTACACACAAATATTTATAGCAGCTTTAGTCCCTTCCTATAAACCAGATTATTTTCTAATCTGCTGAATTCAGGGGGTACAACTACTGCCACTCCATCAGCCAGTTTTGTTTCACGCCTCTGGAATGTAGGCCCTCCTCTACTTTACTGCTGAGGTAACACCAATGTGCTCTGTAACACCTACCTATTCATCAAGTGTGAACCCTTCGAGGTACCGTATTTTGCCATGTATAATGTGCACCCATGTTTTTAGACCAAACTTTCAGGGGAAAAGCCTTTCATTTTAATTTAATTCAAATTTTTGTTTATATTTAGGTACTTGTTTTTTTGTATTATACAGAAATTTTAGCATTTACTTTTTACTTATTATGGTGAAGAAATTTAATGTAATAATTGCAAAACACAAGAACAGATACAAGGTACAAGAAATTTTATGTATAAATTTTTTCATATAAAAGATTATTGTACTCCAGGGTATTATTTTACATACAGATATTGTTACTGATTTCTAGTTAGAGTTACACTTTTACCTCATTAAGTATAAACGAATTAAAAACATATAGATAACGGAATTAGTACTACCCATGTATAATGCATATCCTTATTTTTCCCTCACAAATTTGGGCAAAAAATTGTTCATTATACACAGCAAAATACGGTAATTTAGAGAAAACTCTCAAAACAATGGAATGTTTTAAATTATAAAATAAGTAGGATGCAACCCTGAGAAAAATCTCTAAATGACAATCTGCTAATGAACTTTTTAGAGCAGAGAATACCAACAGGGCATGTTGACTAAAAAGCAGGGTCACTGCCTCAAAATGTCATGGAGATAGAAGTGGATTTCTCCTGCTGTTTCCTCTCTACATATGTAGTGAGATTTTGAGTCTTCCATTCAGACGAGAAGTCTCTCTTCTCACCTGGCGGAAGCCTCATTCACTAAGGTGCAGAGAGACAAATATTCTGGTTCTGCTTTGTTCTCTGATACCAGTATAACAGATCAGATTATAGTCTTTAGCAATTTCCTCCTTGGTATCTACATATTATTTGAGTTCTCCCTTGCAATTCCTTGAGAAGTAGCTAGCTAAAGCAAGACATGGATAACCTGGCTATATCTAATCCCACTATTTTGGATACCTTTACCACAAAGATTATAAAGCTACAAATAGAAAAGAAATCCACTGTGATTACTTCTTTCAATAGCAAATAATGATACACAACTTAGTTTTGTCAAATTTTGGGAGGGAAAATTTGTCTTTTGACTAGATAGAATTATCTCTATTATGTGCTTTTTACATTTGCCTGCTCAGCAATCATCCATTTACTAACCTAAATTATGAGCAATAATTTACTAAATAGAGTACAGGAAAGTATATGAATTCCTAATTTGATGTCCCAAGAATGGCCATCTTTTGTACTGAGAACTCAGCCACTGGTGTAGAGAAATGATGATACACCCCTTTGAGCTCACCTATCACATGACATGTTTTTTTGAAGTTAATCTCTTAATTTTATTATTTTAGGTCATCTGGTTAAACCAAGAATTTCCCAATACCACATAACATTTTAATGCTTTTGCTCTCATTCTTTTCCCAGAGATGTGCAAATGAAACTCATTAGCTTTAAAATAAAGTGATTGCAAATGAATTCCTCACCAACCCCAATCCCAATAGACCCTACAGATTTTTTTCAACAGCAAATTAGATACCTACTGCTAAAGAGAGAAGAGATCACATTGCAATAGATTAGTTACAGACACCAGTTCTCATAGCTCAGTACACAAACGAGGGCTGTCCGGAAAAAAAAATCCAGCCATAAATGCCTCTATTTTTCACATTACATCTCTGGATACTTTCCAGACAGCCTTCGTATATGAAAACACATTTCCATCTAAATAGTAATACTGAAGCTGTTAAGCTGGTTGATTAGGTCATTTTCTTATATGACAATAAAAACAAACACAGCTGAAAATTATTTCTTATAATATACCAGGACTTGACGTAATAAAAATATATTGTTGATTCACACACTCCAAAATAAATACTCTTCAGTTATCTTTAGCCTGAAAAAAGCCTTCATTTATTGACTATTCACAGTACAGTGAATTTGTATCTTAGCTGGTAATCAAAGATGAGTATGTACTGAGTGAGAGAAGACAAAATCTCTCTTCCAGATATCACCTCTCAGAAACCTGGGCTAATTCAATTGTAAGAATTAGGATTACATCTCCTGGTAACCAACTATGTAGCAGTCGTCACCCTGAGGACAGGAACAAGGCAAAGAGAGTATACAGGACTGTGATTCTCCTACACAGGTGCACATAAAATTAGTTTATTAATGACTACATTTTGAAGCCAGCCATTTTGATCCAATATTTAAATAACAAGCTGTTTAATATTAAAGCAGAAAATTACTGCCATAATGTGACAGAAGTACAGCTTTATCCATAAATCCTTCACACAATTATACATTAAATGCTATTTTTACTTAAGCAAGGCAACCCTACATGTTCTAAAATATGGGATGTGCTACCCCACGGAAAAAGCAAATGAGGCTGAGATTTTTTTCCTATCTAGAGCTGGTTTAAATTCATGTGAAGCCATTAATGTCCTTATCAGTTGGGACTGTTTTTGACATGTCATTTCACAGACTTGAGACTAACACCCTTACAGTTTACCCAAAACTAAAAAAAAGAGGGTGGGAGGTGTTAAGACAACTTTTAAGTTGAGACTAGAATTCCCTCCTTAAGTATAGAGAGGCATTAATGTTAAATGCCTTTAGCACAAGGCCTAGAAAGGAAAAACATTTCTCAAAACATGAAACCACCAAGTAGTTATTTACACTAACCTGTGGTATTTATTTTTGTTTGGAACCTTTTTTTAATTTCTACCCCTAAGTCATCAAATACACCTAAAATTGTAACTACTCTGCCAAACCATAATGGTTCAAAGGTCTGAACCTTTCCTTGCTTTGGTGAGTATATGGTTAAAATAAATCAGTATTTTATTCCATAGAAAATTTTTATCAGAGATCTTACACAGATCATTTTTAAAACAGGTGAAACACTTTAAAGGATAGTGCTGAATAAAAATATGCAGTCTTTACACTGAGTATCATATCCCTCTATGAAAACAAAGTGTTTAATCATATAAAATAAAGACCAGATTTTTAAATTAGACCCTGGACAGTTTAAACAAAAATTTAAATTTGGTGATTTATTTAATCCCAAACTGAATCTTTTCTTTTTCTTTCTAAGCAGTCCACTATGAAAGTTTTTAAAATAAACTATTAACCCCAAATCCCAAAATCCTCTCTCCAGCAGTTGCTACTAAAAAACTGAAACTTTATATCCATCCCATGTCCAAAAAAAGATGTGCAAATGAAATGCTTCTTGCTTCACCCTGAAAACAAAATTTTGCAAATTACTAATAATGAAAAAGTGTTGCACATGTTCCCATACCATTTAAAATTAAAAATTCAGTAATTATTTTTTTCTTTCTGATTTCATGCAACTTATTTGACAATCAATTAAGTTAAGGTGAATAAAATTAGCGAGGCATTATTATTTAGAGCCTGGTATGAAGATAGGAGATTATCAAAGTTGAGCACAGACAATATTTTACATAAATTTTGGCTAATATAAATATTTCACATCACGAGATTATGGGACTTATATCCAAAAATAGCCCATGCCAACTACTTTTAAAAAAATTCCTCATGTGTTTTTAAGGAATCATTACAACTGGGGGGGGTGGGGGGGGGGTGGTGGTCTCCAGAGTGGAATAAAATAATAATGTAAAAAAAAAATCATTACAGTGAATTGTCTCAAAAGAATGCACCACTACATGCAGAAAAATGATTACAATAAAATACATTTTTTAAATGTTATGGGTAAAAATAAAGACACCACATAACACTGAGCCAAAGAAAGGACATCAAGATATACAGAGGGTGACAAAAATATGCACACACATTTTAATAAAGGAAAAAAACCGTATTAAAATTGTAGTAATATATACTGATAATGAAAGAGGAATACAAGTCACATTTGACTTCTGCAATTACAAAGGGTGCTCAAAGAGGATACCATCAGTACTTATGTAATACATAGACAACACCTCTTAAAATGTATATACTTTTTTTTGGCACCCCTGCTATTTAGTAATTTGTTGCAGATATTAACCCTATGAAATTGTATACTTCCTAGAACCACTATTTCATAACACCACTTTTCCTGAGGAAAAGGAAGAGTGGTACATTAAATATTTCTATCAATGATATACTCTGGGTTTCAAATGTATCATTTTAAACATCTTAAAAGTATCTTAGAACTGTTTAAATTTTATAGGAAGAAGAGCTAATGCAAGGCACATTTTCAGTGTATTAGGATTTATAGCTACTAATGGTGAAAAATTATTTTTAGGTGCATAGAATGATGAATGTGGAAAAATGTACAAAGTCTGTACAGGGGGAAAATAATCAAAGCCACTATACTATCATAATGAATTCTATTTCCCAGGAGAATTTCACTCTTGATATTGATGCTTCAATTATAGGATAACAAAAACAAACCCAACTAAAAATTATTTCTTCTTATAATAACATACCAGGACTTGATGTATTAACTATATTCACTTGATTCACACACTCAAAAAGTTTCATCTTTATTAAAAAGAGAACGGTTTTCACCATATTACCAGTGAGTAAACTGATGATTTATCAATTGAAAATAATTTTTGCAATTGCACTTCTTAAATTTACCTTATTATATGGAGTCCCTGGAAGTCTATTTTCCTTTTGGACATGAATTCAGGAACAATTCAATATACCTATGTTCTGAGAATGATAAAAAAAAAAAAAAAACTCATTTTAAAAGTTGAAAAGGCAGAGATAATACTGTAGCCATTTTTTCTCATAATTTAGACAGAAACTCAAACCCTTTTGCCTATTCTTTTTCCTAATTAACCAAAATTATAAAGCATATTAAAAAACCCTAACACTGGACAGAAATATGCATGATAATTATCAAACAGATGCTTTTTGTTTTGTTATTATCAAACATAACATTTCATCCTATTTACATTTAATTTAGTAGTCCTGTGAGAACAAAATTTTCCCAAGGAAATATTCTGGGGAAAATCCAAAACTGAAAAAGGTGTATCTGTAAGCAAAGACAGACATCAAAAATGACAATGGAAACCATGGGCAGCACTTACGAACATGGGACCGATCCTTGAGCATGGCTGCAACAGCATCCTCATGGGTATCAAAGTGCACATCAGCTTCTCCAGTGGCTTTCCCACTGGAACTGTATTCCATGGTAATTCTAACAGGCTTCAGTGGAGCAAAAAACTAAATAATGAACAAAGAAAGCCAAAAAGAACAAATGGTACTAGGCCCAATTTCTACAAGTCTGGTGGCTCTGCATTTTTCTTACAAACATGGATTTGCAGTGGATAAATTGATTTTTAGGAAATTTCTTTAAGCAACAAAGTAATTACACATCTACCATCTCTTCTGGCTTTTCTGTTCTTCTTAAGAACTCAAGGTTCTTTTCAAATACACATTCACAGAGAACTTAATATTACACAAATATATCTCCACTCTTTTATACCAACCAAGACCACTCATTATTCGTCCTACACACATCCGTTTCTAAAGACTGAGAGCAAATACACTTCATTTCTTAATAATTCATTTTCACCATTTTTAATCAGACATGTACCTGATAATCAATTTCTTGTTAGCACTATATAAACAGAGCTACCACACTGAGTGGTAATCATTCCAAACTAAAGCAAAAGAATGTAATACTTTAATGTCACTGTGCAACCTTCATTTAGGTAAAGATCTGATACTTATTAGATCTTTGAGGCCCCACTACTAACTGAAGACTGTAAGTATGGATCTCTCTTAAGTATATGTCCTATAAGTTCATGAAGTCAGTAGGGGCTCTATGGTCTTTTCTTTTCATTTGATACAGTACCTATTATAAAAAGATTTTTTAAATTCCTTTTATCAAAAATTAGGGAATTCTGATGCAAGGAGACTACATGATCTAATCAAAGCTTCACACATTGAGGAATACTGGACTCTTATTTGGTATCTAACTGCTGTGTGAAAGATCTCTCCTGGGTCTTAGTTTCCTAAACTCAAAATTGAACAAATTTATAGCAAAATCAAAATTTCTTATTTTGAATACATTATATTATTTTGCATCTATAAAATCCTTGTATCCACTACACATTTGACTTTAAAATGTAATAAATCCCCTACTTCTCAGGTAAAGAAAATAAAACAAGCCTCCACAACTGTAGAAATGTCATCTTACTGCAGTGTACAGATACTGCAGAAATACTGTATTTTCTTCTTTACCTTCCCCAAATTAATAGAAGTTCAACTTTAGAACTTTTATTCAAGCCTATTGCGGGTAGATATCTTACTGTCACTCACATTTATAATGTCTTGGGCATTGGCTTGGAAAGGCAATCCTCTCATGTGAACAAAATGTAGTGAAGGCATAGTTCCAAAATCAACAGCCTCTGGAAGCTTTTCTGACATTTCCTTAGGCAAATCTGAGAAGAGGGACAAGAAAGCACTGTCAAGAACATAAAAGCTTTAAGAGTTATTAACAGAGTACAATTAGGTATGACTTCATGTCATAATCCTCAAGTCTCTTGAACCAGTAAGAAAGAAGGGCTTTTATTTTAAAAGACAAAATGATCTGAAATTTCTGCCCCCTTAAAATATCACCTGAATTCCCATACGGATTTAGTGCCTCAATCCATTACCAAATTACCAGAGAAAAGGGAAATGATTATTAATGTAGAAATAAAGGCAAGAGTAACTTTCTGGGTTACAGGAACTTAAAAAACACAATAAATATGGTAAAAGGATAATCCCAGGGCACCAGTTTAAAAAGATTTATCAAACTTCAAGGATTCCAAATTGCTTCAGAGTTAAGAATCAAAGGAATAATTACAGAGGCAAACAAAACTCTACTTTAGTCAACATTTCTACTCACTACTCAAATCTTTTCCCACTTAGTTTAAATACTGACATTTTACTTCTTTTGTTATATTGTGCCACCCAGCTTTTCTGATATAAAATCTAAAAAAATTAATAAATTTAAAAACCTCATGAAACAAGCCATTCTGCACATATTCAAAGTACATCCTACGCTCAAAGACATATTTGATCTTTAACTCAATTCCCTTGTCCTCTGATCCTACAGTTTCATATAACATTGTCATTAAAAAATATCAAACATACACGATAGACACAATGAGTCTCAACAAGAGACAGGTCCTTACCTATTTCCTTTTCGCTTTCTAAAGCAGTCATTGGTCGAATATCCTCATTTACTTCGTGTTCTTCAAATACAATTTCTGGCTCAGTTATATACTTAGCATTAGGAGATGATGTCATTTTCTTTCCCTTATGAGAACCAACATGTGTTCGAACTTCATTCCTCCTGCTTGGAAATATCTCTATATATCTGTCAAGGTAAAAGTGAACAGGCATAAATAATGCAAAGTAACTTTACACTGAACTCATTTAAAATAAAACATGCACATCTATTTCCAACACCTTATGAAATACAAGTGTCCAAAAATGACAAGAAGGAGAGAGTAAGAAGGGATATAGGTATTAGTTCATGAAAAAGAAATCTCAATAGAACAGACCACTGATTTAATCTCCCCAAACCAAGATAACAGTTTTCTTCATATGCATTTTAACAATATTATCTGCCCTGTTTTGCTTTATGAGGACAACTATGCTAAGGTTGATTGTGGGTATGAGATGAAAGAATTAATCTGGTAAGAAGGGCTTTGTTTTTCATGGTTGGTTAACAATCTCTTAAAGCCTTACAATTCAATTCTGTGAAAATTAATCATGCCTGTATAAGACATTAAAAATCACAGTATATGAGGAGCTAACTTCATCCAGAATGTCACTAAGAGTCTAATGAGAATTATGAACTAAATGTCAATTCTGACTTGCTATCTGCTTGGCAGTGGGAGTAAATCCAAGCTGCTGGATCCATTTTTCTTTTTCTCAACATTACTTTTCCAAATGAGGTTAAGCTTGAATTATAAAAATCATTTGTATTTAAAAAACTGTAAAGATTAGATGGGCACTATATCTTAATTTATTGAAGAAATCTGTACAGTGCCTTAACATTCCCACATAAAAATCATAACCTGATGTGTTCTAAGATACATTATAAGAAAATATGAAGAGTGCTGAAAAAAATGGGGGGATGTTTTGCATATAACCATATTTTGCCAGGTATAATGTGCTCCCATGTTTAATGTGTACCCATGTTTTGGGCCCAAACATTCAGGGAAAAAAACTTTCATTTTAATTTTTTAATTCAAACTTTTATTTGTTTATATTTAGGTACTTACTTTTTGTATTATAAAGAAATTTTAGCATTTATTTTTTAACATATGGTATAAGAAATTTTATGTAACATTTCTAACTCAAGCATAAATAAAAGCATTAAAAACATTTATATGGATATGGAATTAGTACTACACATCAGCATCCTTATTGTTCCCTCACAAATTTGGGCAAAAAATACACATTATACACGGCAAAATATGGTACTTTTTTCATTTAAAGAAAGTTTAATAAAGACACTTGAACCAACTCTATAAGTAGATCTTGAAACAATGGCTTTGGAATGGTTTTTTTGTTTTTTTTAAACTTCAAAGAAATCAAGTAAAAAGTCAGAAAGAAGCAAAACAGTGATTAAAAATTTGACATTTTGGGGGGGTTCACTGGTCGTGTAATGGCTAGGTTTTGGCGCTCTCAACACTGTGGCCTGGGTTCGATTCCCAGCCAGGGAACTACCCCCACCACCAAAAAAAAAATTTGACATTTTTGAATACTCCAAAAGTAAAGTTAAAACACAAAAGAAGCTACCCTCACCAAATGATGCTAATGTGATGGGATATGCAGTACAGCATCACCTATAGAGCATCCATATCAAAATGTCAACCTGAACCAATTCAAGACTCTAGCTCTAACTTCCAGTTTTCAGAAAACAAGAGAGGAAGCAAAGGAACAAGTTAAGTGATACTAAGAGGAAGCAATGAGATAATTAAAGAACGTGAGACACTGTACAGGACAATTGACCCAATTTCTTCAGAAGTCAAATGCATTTATAAAGGAAGAAGGAATAAAAAATAAGAAAGAGATGCTCTACTTTAAAAGAAGTGCAGATGTAACAATCAAATGAAATATGTGGACCATGTCTAGATTCCAGTGCAAAAAAAAACTGTAAAAAGACATTTTTAGTATAGTTAAGGGAATGTGATTATGGACTGCCATTAGATAATAAATTATTGCTAATTTAGTTAGATGTGATAATACTGGAATCATATAAGAAATAAATTTTTTTTTTTTTTTTTTGCTTTTTGGTATGTGGGTAGCTCCCTGACTGGGAATTGAACCCAGGCTGCAGTGCTGACAGCGCCAGCGCCGAAGCCTTAAGCCACTACACCATCAGGGAACTCCCAAGAAATAAAATTTTTTAAATGCATACTGAAATCACAGATGCAGTAAATATAACACATGCTAATAATTTATTAATCTAAGTGATAGCCACCTGACAGATCATCATACTATTCTACTTTTCTAGGTTTAAATCGGTAGCATTCATCAGTATGACCCAATGTATGATACTTTGGCATCATTAGTATGTCCTATACTCACCGGTTACCAATTTCTTCCCTGTGTTTCAATAGGGCTTGGTTGGCCATTTCTGGTTCTTCAAACTGCACATAGGCTTCTCCTGTTTTTCTTCTCCCCCTATAGTCCATCACAAAAGTAATATCTACTATATTCAGTCCTAAGACACAAAAGAATTATTACAAATTAGTGGTGCAAACAGGAGCTTTTCTATCTTTAAAATTAACATGTTCATTCACATACTAATTTTTTTTACTTTATTAGTAGAGTTTTGGATCTGTTTTACCAATTCCAAAGCTAGATACATGCCTGATGGGAGGAAAATTATTATTCAGCCAAAATCTAACAACACCCCCACATGTGTATTTCCGTAATGTTTAGGATCCAAGCAGTTCATCTAAACACAATTCTCGCTCGCTCTTTCTGCCATTAATTACACAGAAGGGGAAATAAAGATTTAGACTAACATCACTACTAATGGTGCATATTTCACAGCTAAGAGTTAGATGATAATGCTATAAATCATATGATACAAATATGGCCACTCTTTACTTTTGAGGAAAATATCTTCCTCAAAAGTAAAATAAACTCACATGAAATCATTCTGAAATCTGACACTCCCCAAAAATGAGCATCATAGGTCAAAACATACAATGCATAAATATTGAAAATCCAAGTGAAGAGTTCTTCACTAAAGAACCTAATATAACTGCATAGAGATACATAAAAAAGGTTCACCTAAGATACAAAAGGAAAGAATGGGGGGGGAGGGGGAGATATGAGGCCTCAAACATAAAACTGAAAAGCACCTGCAAAGAAGTCTACAATGTCTTTCTCGTTGCAACTATAAGGAAGTCCTCTCAAACGAACCACACCATCATTTACCACAGGTGAAGATTTGACCTGCAGGCTCTTCATTAAGGCATCTACATCTTCATTGTTTATCTCATATACTACAAAGAAAAAAAACACAAAGACATGAATAATTTACATAACAAAGAAGGAATTATTTAACACTTGGTAGGTTATCCAAGAATTTAAAAACCAGTATTTTACCAGTATTTTTTTAACCTTTATGTGCTTCCCTGGAGAAAATAACCCATGACATTTATTGAATATTTATTATATGCCAGGTGTCACTCATTTAAACATTACAATTGAACACATTCTCATTTTATTGATCAGAAACTTAAGATTATCTCTGTGCTCCATTTTCACACCCTGTAAAAGGGTGTATTCATAATCTAACTCTTTTACTATTGTTAAGGATCAAATGACACTGCCTTGGAAAGAACAAAGTTTAAAGTATGATCCTGAAATTCATAGTGTGACTTGACATACCTTCCACATACCGCTGCCCCATGTACATGCGGTGCTTTTCTAAGGCTTTCTGCACATCCTGCTCTGACTCCATTTCGATTAAGGCATCACCCCTTCGTTTCCCATCTCTATTTAAGAGGAAGTGTATTCCATTCTCACCATTGCGAATCCTGCAATCTAAAAGTATGTGAGCAAAATCAATTAAAACCAGAATTCAAACTTTTAGTTCAATTATGCAAGTGACTGGAATGCAATTTTCCAACAACAAAACAAAGCAGAAACCAAAATGCTCGACAGATTCCTTACACAAACCTCCATCACTGAAGCCATCCAAATGCTATGACGTGGTAGTTTCTAAAATATTCCATGTGATAAAGATAAGCAAACCTTAGCACACAGATTTATGAACCCCTGATCATTAAATGACAATTCAGACTAGGTTCAACAAAAAATATATTATGTCCTTGCCAATGCTTCCATGATCTGTTTCAAATTACTTAAGGAATTAAAATATGATTAGGTTCATGTGTGCCTTCTTTTATCACCATCATAACCAGAAAAAAATCTTAAAATATTTCCTATAACAATAATTTTGCTACCATGATTTAACTTTTCCTTCTTTTCATTATCAAGGAAAGACATCCCCATACTTAATACTTCTTATAATGGGAGCAAGTGGAAGATGTAAATAGCTTTATAAAATGCTTGATCCACAATGTTATGCACATTAAGGTACTTAATATGTTGTTACATTGCTTTTACCTTTAAGATGGCATGTTCTAAAGCCTCTTAAAAGCAAAATTAAAAATCAGTCAGATTCAGAAACTTTAAATAACCACAAATATGTAAACATTCCAAACATGTTACTAAGGGAATTACATCACTTGATACCTAAGTGATCTTGTATTCTAAAAGCACGTATTACATAAAGACCTACTCATGTATATATATTCCCACTATCATATTTCTACTAGTAGACTTTTTGGTATGTAGTTATTAAAATTTCAGAGAAAACTGGTTTCATACCATGTAGTTTTAACATTAATTTTTTTGTTCCATTCAGTCTTTAAACCTGGTATCTCAAATGGTACACATGGTGTCACTTGGTATGCATCTGTAACCAGTCAGAATAAGACAAATACCCAACCATCAAATAAGATATCTGTAGCATAGCTTAACCTGGATTTAGTGGGACTATCTTTTACTCAGACAAAATTACATATTTAAAACATACATAGGGAGTTCCCTGGTGGTGTAGTGGCTTAAGGCTTCAGCACTGGCACTGTCAATGCTGTGGCCTGGGTTCGATTCCCAGCCAGGGAACCGCCCACATAAAACAAAAAACAAAAACAAAAAACAATAAAACATACATAAAATATACCTGAGAAAAAGCTAAGCACATCTTCTACAGTGCAGGACCATGGTAATCCTTGAGCTCGAATAAGATAAACATCATCCACTTCCTCTCCTAACTTGGATGGAGCCAATTCATATTCAGGAAGAGGTGGAAGGTCTTCTAGGTAGGTAGTTTTGGACTCCTTTAGAGAAAAATTAAGAAATGTAAAAAATATTTGACAATGTACTTAGAAAATGTTTATTTCTACAAATTATCACTCTGGATATTATTCTTAGGGGACAGTTACTATTTCAGAGGCAAGAAGTAAGCTTCACAAATCTAACTCATCTATCCATTCAGCCACCCTATCTTTTGATTGGAGCAGAACGGATAAAAAAACAAGACCCTTACATATGCTACTTACAAGTGACTCATTTCAGATGGAAAGACACACAGAGACTGAAAGGAAAGGGATAGGAAAGGGATATTTCATGAAAATGAAAACAACAAAAGGCTGAGGTAGCAATACTTATACCAGACAAAATAGACTTAAAACAAAGACTATTAACAAGAGACAAAGAAGGACAGTGATCCCATTTCTCAGTAGTTATCCAAAGAAACCCAAAACACTACTTCCAGGGGACATGTGCATCTGTATGTTCATTGCAACACTGTTTACAATGGCCAAGATGTGAAAGCAGCCTGGGTGCCCATCTAGGGATGAGTGGATAAAGAGGAAGTGGTACATATATACTATGCAATACTGCTTAGCCATAAAAGGGTATGGGTTCTTGCAATCTCTAGCAGCATGGATGGACCTAGAGGGTATTGTGCGGAATAGAGTATATCAGAGAAAGACAGACGCGATGTGATCTATGTGTGGAATCTAAAGGACAAAATAAACAAAACAGAAACAATCTCATAGGTACAGAGAACATTTTGATGGTTGCCAGATGGGAGGGGGTTGGGAGTGGGTAAAAAAGCGGAACAATTTGGTTTTTACAAAGTATAGGGATATGGGAATATAGTCAATAATACTGTAGTAACTATGTATGATGCCAAATGGATATTAGATTTTTGGGGGTGATAGATGGGAGGATGGGAGGCAGGGTGAAAAAGATGAAGGCATTAAGAAGTATAAATTGGTAGTTACAAAATAGTCGTGGGGGTGTAAAGCATAGGGAATATAGTCAATGGTATGGTAGTAACTATGTATAGTGCCAGATCAGTACTAGTCAGAGGGATCACTTCTTAAATATAAATGCCTGACCACTATGCTATACACCTGAAATTAATATAAAATAACACTGAATGTCAGCTGTAGTTGAAAATGTAAAAAGGGTGGTGAAGGAGAATAGAGGTTAAAAAACAAATAAGTCATGAGGATGTAATATACAACAGAGAATATGAGAGGGAACCCACCCCCCAATAAAACCCCATAATTATCTTCTGGAGGGCAGGCCCCTTGTAGTACAGGCTTCCCCCACTAGGTGAGTGTTCTAGGAACCCATATGCATCAATGTACCTACCACATGGTGTTGTGAAAGGCTGCATTTGGCTTCAGTGAATTTTTCCTGGAGATTCAACATGTTTGCCCATTTCATGATGGGTGATTTACACAATGTGCAGCATGACAATACACCTGCCCACACCTCAGGTGCCCACATCTCACTGAGTATTCAACAGTTTCGACCAAAACCAGCATGATTCCCCTGGCCCACCCTCCCTACTCACCTAATTTTGCTTGCGTGACATTTTTTTTATTTCTCCAGATGAAAAAAGTCCTCTAAGGGAAACATTTTGCCCATGTAGGAGAGGTGAAACCAAAAACAGCAGAAGAACTAAAAGGCATCAAAACTGACAAGTTCAGAAACTGTTTTGAGCAGTGGAAAAACTGTCTCTGATAGGTGTAGTGCAATAAACAGAATACTTTGAAGGTGACTGAAGTTTAAACATGTAAGAATAAATACACAATTTTTTATAAATAAATTCTTTTTTGTATAATCAATAATACTGTGATAGCATGGAACAGTGTCAGACAGTTGCTGGACTTATGGTGATCACTTGTTCAGGTATATAAATGTCTAAGAATAACTGTGCCTACCTGAAACTAGTAATATTGTATGTTAGCTATATTTTAATAAAAATCTTAAATAAAATGGCACTGGGAAAAAATCTAACTCATCTTGTTTTGGCTTAAATTACACATCTTAAAGCAAAAAGCAGTATATTCTAATGGTTAAGCAGGGCATAAATTTTATTCAGGATTTGTTTTGAAATTCCTCAGTCCCAGATTAAATAATAGTGTTTTGGTTAAGGCAGGACAAGAGGGGTCCCTTCAATTTGACAAACACGTGCCTCCTACTCACTGTACCTCATATTAGGTAGGCACTCATCTCAAAAAGTTTACCATCAACCAAGACAAGCATACAAGGGAGTTCCCTGGTGGTATAGTGGCTTAAGGCTTTGGCGCTGACGCTGTCAATGTTGCCGTGTGGGTTCAATTCCCAGCCAGGGAGCTATCCACATACCAAAAAAAAAAAAAAAGACAAGCATACAAGACAAGATGCTTAAGTGTTAAGATACAAGATACAGTATAAAAATTCAAAACAGAGCACTAATAAAACAACAATCAAGACAATATGAGATGGGGCTTGAAGGACAGACTTCTGACAGTGATATATAAAGAAAAGGGCATTCCAGTTTGAGGGTATGAACAAAAGCCCATTTGCAAAACAGCAATATCCCATTTGACTCAACTGTAGGAGCCAAGGAAGATGAGCTGGCAAAAGGAACTTGGTACTATATAGGAGAGGCATTTGATACAAAGGTGAGTTAATGAAAAACATTTAGGAGTGGGTAAATCAACAAGACAGCAGGATGCTAAGATCTGTCAACTGATATGTCAAATCAATTGAGTAAGGACAAGATTATAAAAGGCAACAGCAGTAATGTAAGGTAACCTAAAGAACTTTATTTTACAAAACTAAGCAAAAATTGTAATTTAATAAGATTCCAACAAGCACCACAACCAGGGAAGACAATTCAGGTGACTTGCACTCTATGGGCAAAGGAAAGAGACTCCTTTGTACCATTCAGGTTTACATGAAGACTCATATCTAATTTTTATGGGGTCAATGATAAATGTAAACCTCTAGCAGAGGTCTAATACATACTTAATAAGAATGCAACAATCACTACAATTAACATGGGAAGACAACTCAGGCTTGCATTCTACTGGGCTAGAAAGAGAGAGATTCTTCACTCTTCTATATGTTCCCAGTATTTTCACGAAGACTTACCTATAATTTTTAAAAATCAATGATAAATGTAAGCAGTGTGTAACTCTAGTAGAGGTTCAACAGATACTATAGTCAATATCACAGAAACGATAATCAAGTAAAGAGAGCAGCCAGCTCACAAAGGCTTATTATAGATAGGCTGTGTTTAATAAAGGCAAAATTCCCGAATTTCCCAGAATTCCATAAAAATCACAAGCTTTTACATTTTACAGAAAAGGGCAGGACAAAGTTTTGGGCCAGGATTCAAATCAATTAGCTCAGCCACTGGCAGACAGATAGCAGCCATGCTGATTAGCCTCCCAGTTTCCCTAAATTCAACAAGCACAAATTGAATTAAGATAAATAGAACTCAAGGCATCAGAACCTAGGTAGTAAAGAGTGTGGTGACATTTCCCAGATGCCAGTCACAAGCAAAAAGAGAGCTTCGAACAAGGCACAAAATATTTACAATCTGACTTCTTAAAGCATAGTTTTTAAAACAAACAAAAACACTGTAGACTTATTCCTGGATCCCCAAATCGTGGCGTCAATCCTAGACGTCCCCTTCCCTCGACCCCTTCCCCAAATACCACAGGCTCCAAACTCTTCTCCCCTTTGGCAGCGACCTTAAAAGACCTTCTGCCAGAGGAAGTGGAGACGCAGAGGTGACCTTCAGTAAACTGGGGCAGACCGCCTTTCTCCAAGGGACACGACTGAGAGGGGAGCTGGGGACGGGCCTCCTTCCCCACCCTCCCAGCCCACGCAACTGTGCGCGTGAACCTTGTCGTCAGTGGGCCCCGAGGCGCACCGAGGGCCGTCCAGGCCTAGTGCTGTGACTGCAAGGATACTCCGAACCCTCCGCAGAGTCCGGCCTCCACTTCACAACCAGCGGGCGGAGAAGGACAGGGTGAGGGCGTCAAAAGCCTCACAAAACCTACCATGGGCCGGCAGGAAACAAGGCCTCAACATTCATCCCCAGCCACAGTTAACACTGCCCAACCGACCAGACTCCAGAGAACAAAACAAGGAGAAAACCCGAGGCCAGGGAGAGCGTCCCTTGTTCCAGGGCCCAATAGGAGGACTGGGCGGGCGGAGGTGGGGGCGGATGTGCGGCGTGTGCCGCGGTTCCTCGGGCGCGTACGCGAGACGCACGCGGAGGGGCGCAGACACGTGCGCGCGTCCGGGGAAGGGTCCCGCGCGCGGCCCCTCCCGGCACCACGTACCTGGCTGTAGCCCCGTGTTGGGCCCGCGGCCGCCGCCAGCGACTGCGACAGCAAAGGGGCTCGAAGGGCCGGGTAAGAGGCGGCAGCCGCGGCGGCGGCAGAGGCAGCCGCAGGGGACGGCCCCGCCAGCCTCCCGGCGGGTGCAGGCCAAGGCCCGATCTGAAGGCCCCGCGTCTGAGAGGCGGCGGCCGCGGCGGCCCCGAGCAGCAACAGTAGCCGGCGACGGCCCGAGATGCCTGAAGGGAAGGAGCCGGCAGCCGAGTAGAAAGGCAAACAGGAAGCGCCCGTGCGCCGGCAGTTGCTGCAGTTGCAGCCGCAGCCCCGGAGCAGCGCCCCGAGCACCCAGCGCGTCCCGGCCATGGACTCCGGAGGCGGCGTGGGGCCTGTAGGTGGCTGCGCCTGCAGCGCGAGCGGAAGGGAAGTGGAATCCAGGGTCGGGGAGGGCTGCCAGGCACATGCGCCGCCCGCACCGGGGTTGCGGCGAGTCGGGAGGAGGCGGAGAGCGCGCTGCTCCGCCCGGTCTCCGCCCTTCGGGCGGGGCTGTCCGAGGGCCGGGAATGGCGGTGGTGACCCGGCACCATCGACCCGCTCTTAATTTCTCTCGGTCTAAGCTGAGTCCCAAAGGGAACAGGGCGAGACCCGTCCTGCTCTGGAGACATCCTAGCCCAGGATCGGTGGTCCTCCAAAACACGTGACCTGAGAGGCAAAAGAGCTGTTTCTGGAAGGAATTCTGATACTCTGTTTATAAAAAGAAGTTGGGATAGTAGCAAAGGAGATTTATAGTAGCCTCCAAACTTTCCTTTAAAATGAAACAGGTTCTTATAGGCTCATTATACCTGATATAACAGAGAAAGCCTTCCTTGGGGAATGTGTATTTAACAGGTGGACAGGCAAAGGTTTGCAAGAGAATGGTTGGGTGCAGTTTTCCTCCTGTGGCCAGGACCAGGCTCAGATTGAGAGGCAAAAATTAGTTCTGGAAATAGGAAATAGAAATAGCTACATTTAAAAAAAAAATTGTGTGGGGAGTTCCCTGGTGGTGTAGTGGCTTAAGGCTTTGGTGCTGTCAGCGCTGCGGCCTGGGTTCGCTTCCCAGCCACGGAACTCCATACATACATACATACATACATACATAATAAATAAAATGCATGCATGCAATAAAAAAAATTGTGGGAAAGTCTCAAAGAAAAATATAATGAAGTTACAGAATTTTAGAAAATGCCAACACTTAAAAAATCTTGTTTCATCCCCATACCACCATCACCACTACCCCAGACCATTTTTTTCTTTGCTATTTTAAAACAAACCCGAAATAGCACATCAGTCACCCTTTTAGTATTTCTCTTAAGCTGATAAGGACTTTAAAAACATGACTTTCAGATTAGTTGTTTTGAAATTTTCTAGATTATTGTATTTAGAGTTTGAGTTGTTTACTCTGGCCTACTTTAGGGGAGGGGACGGGAAGCTCATTATTTCCCAAAAAACCCTTCCCCATTAAAGAAAAAAAAAAAGAAAAATCTCATCAGCTTGGCTCTGTGAACATAAAGTATCAAAAAGAAGGGGATTTACTCATCTGCAAGATTTAGGAATTCTAGAGTGTTGTGTTTTTTTTTTTCTTAAATATTGTTTTCAAGAAAGAAAATGGGTTAGCCATTCCTAACATTATCACTATAACATTTGTGGACATGTTCAGTATTCTGCCCATATTTATTCTTGATAGCTGAAGTCATCATAATGTGTAAATCTGAACAAGTTAGAGCTAAATACATAGAATGAAACCTTGCAGATTATAATCAGGAGTTAACACATAAGTATTAAAATGGAAAGTTTTAAAAATTATAGTTGACAGTTTTATATTACTTTTTAGGTATACTACAGTGATAAAACATTTATATACCTATGCAAATAATGTGATCACCACTGTAAAGTCTAGTAACTATCTGTCACCATACCAAGTTTAAAAATGGAAAGCTTTAATTTTTTTTCCTTTTTTTGTTAGTCTCACATAATTAGACATTTATTTACACACCTCACAAAGTGATAACCCATCTGACACCTTACATAGCTATTGCAATACCATTGACTATATTTCCTATGGACAGCTTTAATTTTTACTTAGAGTAAATTGGGAGAGCATAAGGGACAAAAACTAACAGAACAAGTATTCTTTCATATAACAAATCTATATTAAGTGCTTCTTGTGTTCCAGGCACTGTGCTATGCCCTGTGCATTCAAGGATATATGAAATAGACTTACAGACTAAATATCAAAGTGATATTTAGATTTATATATGTCTAGATTATATGTTGAGAGAATAGCAAGTTTTATAAATTAAAACTAATGACGGAACACCAGGTTTTAAATTTTGTGTTATTATTATTTTAAACTCGAATAATTATAACTAGTGCTCTTTCATGATAAACATACTACAGAAATAAAAAAAAAAACTCTTACATTGAGTGACTTTTTTACTAGAGGTAACAATGGAGGTCAAGAAAAGAGGGAAGATTTGAGAGATTTTTTAGGAGATAAATCAACAGGATTTGAAGCTAAATCAGAGAGAGTGTGTGTGTTTTCTCTTATTCTTACTTGGAGTTTGAAAGGTTAGGTGGGGATACATACACAAGGGCTGTTCAGAAAAAAATCACTGTCAATATAACATTGTCATATTACATGGCTGAATACTTGCCTGACAGCCCTCGAACATATATACACACATATATATGAAGCAAATCAACCCCATTTTGTGTTAAGCCAGAGAAATACCCATTTGGATGCTGTCAATATAAATGCAACTGCTGGTTTGAATGAGATTGCTTGGACCAAGTTTAGAGTGAGAAGAAAAAAAATGTTGAGGTTTACAACATTGAATGCCCTGCAGAGGAGGGAAAGAAGGAGCAGCAAGAGAATTAAGAGCAAATTGAGGAAAGGCAACAATGTTTCTGGAAGAAAATAGGGAGTATTCAACAATGTCAGGTCCTTACCAAGATCAGTACTTATTCATCAAGTGAAATGAGAACAGGAAAAACTGTATTATATTTAGTGATGTGGGAAGTCTTTTCTTCAGTAACCATATCCACACTTGTTTGAAGTAGTAATAGCAGAGGCTGGAATAAAGCAGAAGTGAAGAAATTGAGATAGAAGTGCAAAGTATAGTAAGTTGATTTTATAGGTAAAAAAGGGATAAAGCAGTAAAAGAAGTGTAGGTCAAGAGTGGGTTTTGTTTTGCTTTGTTTGGATTAAATAGGATATTAGAATATGTTGAAGTCGTGCTGGGAAAAGATTTAACTGACAAAGATTTCATTCAGTAACCAGGAAAAAATAGAAATAGTTGCTATGTGTGTTCCTGTTACAGAAAGGTGAAATAGCATGGACATCAAAGCCCAGATACAGAGATTAGCTTTAACTAGGAGAGCTCCTCTACCTTTTCTGTAATAAATTAATCATAAAGCATATTGTTTTTCTGGTATGATCATTTAGCAGTTATTACAGTACTATCATTTAGCAGTTATTACAGTCCTATAGACAGAGTAGCACTGACAGGGTGTCATCCTACTCTGAGAATTTCTGAGGTAGAGTTAGTCAAAATTGGTGAAAGAAACACTCCAGGTTTTCTGGGAGGATAAAGAGAACGAAGAAAACAATCAATCACCTCCCTTCCTAGGAAACGATGTTCAAAAAGAGCCCTCTTACCTCCAAAGAGCACATTATTAGGAGCTGGGAGAGGAACTTGAAGGGGATGATTGTTCTGATTACTAATAAATAAATTAAGAAACTCTTTATTGTCTTTGCCCCTCAATTCTTAGAGGTGAACATACTTTACTTCTGATGTGCTTGAGGTTGATTTCATCTCAAAGAGCCCCACTCCACAGCCGCCTTTGCATTTGAAAGAAAGAAAAAATTATGAAACTTGGATGTCAATAAACCTAGAGTGGTAAAAGGAAAAGGAATTGGAGTCAAGTACCGTAAAGAAATGGTGCCCATTTGTGTAACCTGTGATTAAGGTGCTATTCATCATCCAAGACTAAAGGAAGAAGTTTATTACATTGAGTAGATGCAAGAGAACTTCAACAATTGGAGCTACCAGTTACTCCCAAAAAGAAGACAAAGTGGTGCATTTTATCACCGCTATCACTACTTTACTTACCTGACAAGAAAAACTGATCAACTAGAGCCACAAACTCAAAGGTTTGTGTTTGCTGTAGTGATGTGTTTCTTAAGTTAGCTTGATCAGTTAGCCTATTTCACTATTAATAAGTCCACATTAACTGTTAGGTCTCTCCTGAAGACTGTATTTGCAAAACTCTTCAGTGAAGGAATAAAATGTACATATTTATGATCAACACATGATAGACCAACAAACCTCTACATACTGCTGCTTCATTATTTAGAATTAGCTTATTAAAATTAAAATAGATCCCTGGGAAAGAGTAGCTAATTAATTATCTAAATAAAGTATACTGTCAAGAAATAATTTAAATAAAATTATTTTAAATTAATAGCCCATTTTTTCCCCTGGCAAATATTTTTAAATGAAGAAAACTGGAAATGTGAACTATATTTCTGAAGGAGTTCTCAGAATACAATGTCAACACAATTAGTGTAAAGAACTGATTTACTCCAGATAGATGAGGCAGTCACAAAATCAAATTCTCAGTGGATGTTGTGTTGGTACTACTATGTAAAGCTCACATTTAGACTATTTAGAAAGTGAAATA
>PVJL010002315.1:0-33758 GCA_004026885.1 Lyroderma lyra
GTGTGAAGGCGGGCGGAGGGTTATGGGGTTGGTGTGAAGGCAGGGTCACAATGGCGCCTCAAACACAGGAAAGCAGGTTCCAAAATGGACACCGATCGGAATCCGGTTACTTTCTGTGAAATAGAAACAGGTTCCCTCAACAAAGGCATTGCAGAAATCACAGGAGATAATAAAGCCCCTGACAAACATGAAGATATTAGTCAGTCCTGGGAGATCACATAAACCTCAACGATGAGAAGCACCCCGACCCTGTAGAGACAAGACAGCTCCGCGATACAGGCTTGAAGCAAGCCGTTGGAGTGATGTGCATGTGCTGACGTCGTTTCTCAGTGGCTTTATGCCTTCACAATGACACAGTGGCATCACGTCTTCAGTGACATCTCCCGGAGGTGAAAACATTTTCCGTTCAGCAGAGAAAAGCCTGTTGTCTCTAACTCAGGGCTTGGGATCGCTACAAGCCTAATGTCTTTCTACAAGGTACACAGAGGGAAAGGACAGACATTTGGAAAGAACATCACAGGATTATTGATATCCACACAATAAAATATAACCACTTCAAGCTCAGTGTATGTTTCCACCGAGAACGTGGAGCCTACGAAGACAGCCCTAATGGGAAAAATAGTAACCAAATGACTATGGCGTTTCTTTCCTGAAAAGAATTGAAATTCTCTTTATGGATGAGCAAACCCAATCAGCACGGGATCACGGGAGGGTTAGAAAAGGGATGAGACACAAAGAAAGAATAAAATATTAAAGTAAAAGGAGGGATAAAAATAGGAAGAGACCATTCAATTGTAGCTTAAAAAATAAAAGAAGGCCAGGTGAAGGAACGGCTATCTCCCCATCAGAGACTTTTCATTTCCTTAATCCCAAATGTCCTTCACTCCCACGTGGGAAATGGTGGAGAATATAGGCTGATCTCTCCTTCCCACTGGGCACATCAGGAAGCCTGACCTCTCCATCCTTTCCAGACAGCATTCATTTGTCACCTATTTATCCCTCTTCCTTCCCCTCAGTGTCTCTCTCTCCCTCTCCCTCTCTCGCCCCCTCTTCTCCCTCTCCCTCTACCTCCCTCCCTCTTTTCTTCTTTTGCATTCTAAACATGATCTATAAAGTCTTTTTTATTTAGTCACTAACTGCCTTCCAGGATTACCTAACACAACTCATTCTCTGTATTCTAACCATCCGAAATGTTTTTCAGTGGCTTCTTTTGTCTAGAAACCATTGCTCTTTTCTTTGCCTCACTAGCTTCCACTTATCTTTTGAAATCTCACTTAACCATCATTTCCCTAAAGAAACTTTCACAGGCTCCTTTGGCAGGCTGGGTTTCAGTGAGAGGTGCCCCTGCTTTGAAAGAACTCTCTACATCTCTAGTATCATACTCCGTGCACTTCTAAGTGTCTCCCTTGGTGGGCTTTATCTGTCCTGGTTTTTAGTGTGCTGACATCTTCTTGCAGACTAATTGCACAGAGTAATAACTCAACACATAATAGTTGCTTAAGAGAATAAAACAAATCAAGAGACTGGTTGATGAAGGAAAAATATAAAAAACAAAACAAAACAAAACACAACAATGGAAAACCAAACTAACAACGAGTTCTAAATGAGCAAAGAACTATGTGAAACAAGAGAATAGGTGAGGGGGAGATCGAGGAGCCTTCCTAAATGTCTTCAGAAAAAATTTCCCCCAGTCATTGCTATAAATAAAGAATGCTTGTATCGGCTCCATGATGTTAAGAGGGTCTCTTTATGCAGCCCAAAGCTGAGTCAAAGTACTAAGTAACCAAACTCTAATGAGTCACCCAGACACTATCAAGTGTGCACACCAAAAGAACAGACTAGGTCTTACCAAGGACAATCCCAGCCCACCCCTCTACTCACTGAAAGTTGATGGGAGGACATGGGGCAAATGAGAACCAAGATAAGATTGGTGGAATATCTTCTCTCCTCTCTCACAAAATCTCTCAAACTAAATTGATTGGTGACACCCATGAGTCGCTAGTTGGTAACTGGGGTGCCTGTAAGAAGAAAAGGCTTGCATCTATTTTTTCTGCTGTAGGTCACTTAGCTGCAAAACGCTCGGGTTCCCCTAAGCACAGCTGACGTATCAGAGAAGAGCCTGGTGAGCGTGCCTGGAAAGACCCGGAAGGTAGGGGCATACGTGATAGCCGACCTAGAAGTTAGGAGCTTATGTGATGACAGAGACGGATGCCCAGGGGTGGTTTGGAGAACACTGAAGACTGGAGGTTTGGGGGAGCAGCCCATGTCTGCAGAGAGTGTGATGTAGTGCGCAATTCATTCCAAGTCCATGGGACACTCACAGGATGTCACAGAAGACCCCAGTGGTGTCCATGCCTTCGTGTGAAAAATAATAAAAATTCTGGAGGAAACCGAGCAGCTGACAAAAGGAGGGTCCCAGTGAGGGTAGGACCATGGAAGTTGGATATCAACACCCAAGAAAACTATGAGCATCATTCATTCAGAAACAACTACGTCAGACTGGAATCAGGGACGTTCTCCCCACAAACAGCCATAGACACAGGAATGAAGTACTTTTCCTCTTCCCCTCACTCTACCTCACATACTGGAAGTGTTAGATCATAAATGAAAGGGGAGGGCGAGGAGAGAGTTTGGAACCTAAAATGTGATAAGGAGTCTCAACGTATTAAACTTTAACATCTGAAATTAATCAGAACGTTCTAGATGGTCCCAAGATGTTACTAAGGGTCAAGAGGGTGGGGTCGCATATTAAAAACGAGGCAATTGAAAGAAAGAAAATGATTTCACATTTATTCTCCAATGGATTGAGGTTTTGTTTTGGATTTTTTAAATAAACTGGTTAGTTTCTATTTATCACTGATTTGTATCTTTTGTTGTTGTTGTTCTTGTATGTGGGTAGCTCCCTGACTGGGAATCAAACCCAGACCGCAGCACTGACAACACCAGCGCCAAAGCCTTAAGCCACTACACCACCAGGGAACTTCCCTGATTTGTATCTTATCCAATATGAGTTATTGCATTCCAACCCTCCTTCAAGGTCAAAGATTTTGTGTTACTAATGCCTTTATCTATAGTACTTAACCCTGTGACTGACATATTAATTGAAATTCAGTGAGTAATTCTTGAAATGAAGAACACTGCACATAAATTCAAATTTCCTTTAACCCAAGGTTGAAGAAAGTTCTAGGCATGCTAATACAATGCCACCACTACTGTACTCATGACGTAGATGGAAGTTGTTCCAACAACGTGGTTTGTTTTTCAGAGGTTTCAGCCAATCTGGAAAGCCTTTGCGGAGTGCAAAAACCACACTCACCTGTGGTGAACATGGCAGTAAAAAACCCTGGGTCATTTAAATAGCTTTTAGGAGCCCGCTGTCTTTCAAGACACTGTTATCAACACAGCTACCTCCTCTAGGAGATGATGAGGAAATGTAGCACACTTTTGAGAGACATTTAAACACTAATTACTTCAACCTGTGTCTGTCATCATTAACACTGCATTAATAGAGGCAAATGAGTTGACAGGTGATTGCAAAACAAAAGACTATTTTAATATAATATGCATCAGAATGTTTTACTTCACTGTACACATTATCATGCCCCAAACCAACTAATTAAGGACTTGCATTTAACCCTTCAGAGAAAAGGTAATAGTAGGCATTGCTTTTTTTAAACCTCTTTACGAATGCTTTCTGAGTGCACAATACTGTGATACACTTTTGAGCCATTATGAATAAAGCAAAATACATTTTCACCTGCCACAGTCTATTCTTGTTATGACTAGTTTTTCTATCCAAAGCAGTGAAACAAATACTAAGACAAATAAAAATGCAGACACGTCCCTAAATTATCCCACCTCACCCCATTCATGGGCAGCAGAGTGGTGAAAACCATATCCTACCTCTACTAAGTATTCCCTGTTTGACCTTAAGCTAAACTCTCAAATCGTCTAATGTTTGAGGTCTTTGTAAAGTGAGGATGAAAATCATAAATTCCGCTTCAATAGGTTAGTAAGTGCTTTAAATGAGTTAATATTTGTAAAATGCCTAGAACATTGCCTAGCACATAGAAAGGTATGTTTGCTTTTTATTTTTATTTTTATTTCTGTGGCCTTTTTTTTAATGTGCCAGTGCTTCTGTGTGAGAAGGGATTAATTCTGTAATTCTACATGTATTTGTTTACTCTTTCCACTGTCAAATGCTTCATTAAATATAAAATGACATTGATGATTTAATCCTAAATAATATCCACAGTCTGTCCTTTTTGGACACCTTTTTATCAAGTCCTTGAAATACTGCTTTAAAGACATATACTGGATCATGCATACCTTCGTCAAACCTTAAAGTGGATTTAGAACAACATTTAAATGGTGCAATTTCCTGCCTGCTCCTTTGCCATCACAATGTTTCCATCTGTGAAGGACTCAGGTCTGTTCTGAGTCTGACCTTTTGCTGCTCATTAATTTGCTCCACCCTTGAGAAGGTCGTGAGACATAGCTATCCATCGAGTGCAGGAGGAACAAGCTGGCGTGCTTGACTCTGCTTGACCCTTGTTTGACCTGGACCTTGTGGGTGGGCCTCCCCTAGTCCGGTCCTTCTCATGAACGGGTTGGTGGTGTCTATCATTTTGGATTTGGGTTCGGGCATGGGGCCATTGAACTCTCACACAAAGCAGATGTTCTGGATTCTATATTTATCCAAGCATTTTCTCACTTCATCTACATTCAGATAGAGAGGAGGTACTATTTATTGACTAGTTGGAGACCCCAGAAAAAGATATTCATACGACTGTAAAATACATCTTGCACGTGATTTTTCCCTCAAACTTTGTCTTATGCTCCTTTCTGATTCATTATACCCACTATGCCCTTTTTTTCCTTCTTCTTCCAATTCTGAGAACATATCAAATTCTTTTCATTTCTGGCTTCTACTCTTATTATTCCTGTCTTCCCATTCTTCACATGCTGAACACTTCTTCATTCTTTAGGTTTCATTGTAAACATCAAGATTTTAAGGAAATCTTTTAAGTAAACTTCATCTTTCTCTATCACTTATTTTTTGAATCATTTACTATCTGTCTGTATCACCAGATTGAAGCTCCAAGAAAGCCAAGATACTATGGTTTGCATGACCACTGATTCGTTGGCACAATGCACAGTGCCTGACACATAAGGAAGTCAATGAATACTTGTTGAACCCATGAATAATGTGTATCTTAATTGAACTAAAGAATTATTAATTCATCATGTACTATGTGCAAAGAAGGCACTTTGCTAAATTAGTTAATAATATATGGTCTTGTCCTCTCTGAGACTATTGTCCAACATAGCCAGTAGCAGTTCAGCTTGAAACCATCCAAGAGTCATCTTTTCCTTCCTATGCCCCATTTGACAAATAACAATGAGCAAACAGAGTAACAGTTAAGAATTATTAACATTCATTACAAAAAGGAGCAATTTAACCCAAAATTATCTCAAAAGGAAATTTTTATGCCAGGTTTTATAAACCACATGTAAATCACACACAGTATATAGAAAAATACTCATAACATTTATCAATTTGTTCTGTGCATATTGTTTTTCCAATGATACAGAAAGATGACCGGAGGCAAAAGTCCTAACTTCAGCTTTGCATTCTTTAAAATCCCTAATAATAGTTTGAAACCTTATAGGTAGTCCATAAATACATGCTGAATTAACTATTGCCACATTATATATAATGTTATCCTAGATACTCGAGGTAAGTCAGTCAAATATGTGTGTTCTACTACTTATGAACTCAAATGTAAAGGGAGAGCGGAGAGGCTTACATTTACTAACTTCTGGGAAAGTCCCCAACCCCCATAAAAATAGAAAACTAAAAGATGCCTCAGAAAATATTCATTGGTATAGAGGCACCTCATTTCTCACAACATAGGAGGTCATTTATTTTCCTTTAAACAGTAAGAATACAATAGTACTCATGATGGCAATGGGGAGTAATAATTGTGGTGAAAGCACCTCCTGGGCTGTGGATGCCCTACATCAGGGATTTGGTAGGGTAGCAAGGATTCAGAGAATGTGATTCTTCGGTTTTTAAGTGAGGAAAAAAAACCCTTTATATACAATTGAATTAATCAATGGCAATTCAATCCTCAAGTTATTGTGACATGTTTTAGTAAATGAGCAGTAATTATTTCCTTTCTAATCCTTACAATCATCAGTAATCAGGAAAGGAAGGTCCTTTTTTGAAAATCAAATTATATTAAGTTTATCAATCATCTTACTACAAAGGAAAATAAAACAATTTTATATTACCAAATGAATAAATTAGCCAGAAATTCTTTTTACTGACATGTTTCTCGGGTAGATGGATATATATACATGGATAGATATATGAATGCACAGAAGGAGGGATACATAGACAAATATATAAATAAGCATCAAAGAACATTCTCATCCATCTCATCCACATGTAAGAAAATTGAAGTTATGTGATTTCTGACTTGAACACATAATTTTAGTTCTGTTTAACAATCATGAATGGCCTGTTATCCCAGGCATCATGTCCCATAAGACATAGATATCAATAAGATTTCTGTGAGATCTAGGCGCTCAGATGCTAGCAAATTGGAGGTCATATTTACAAAGATTAAGCTTACACTCTGAGTTTGAACACTGATTTTTCACAAACAAACAAATACTAACAATTTCCAACAAAATGTTATTAAAGGATTCAAAGAGGACTCCACGCTTTTTACAGAATATTAGCAACTCACCTGTTTCTATTCATTTGCTATTCCCTGACGTGTCCTTCTAGGTATAAGAGCCATCAGTAGGGGCCAAACTATTATCTAAATAAAAACATTTTTAAAAAAGTTCCTGAAGAAGCTGCAATGGGGTGAGTCCTAATCAGCACTTAATTGCAATACATTATCAGGAAGTATTAATGATTCATTTTACAAATGATTAATGAAGACACCTAACTGAATGGCACTGTCTGCCGTCTTCAGCTAGTACAGGGTCTTACCGACCACAGGTCAATGGTTCCTCTGATCAAACAGTCAGCTCTGTGTTTCTGCATCGCTTTAATCCAGATCTTCATTTAAAAGCTCATCTTTGGTTCAACTATAATAATTTGAGGTTTTTCTTTTATCTTTTGGTGGAGGGGTGATGATTAAATCATCCTTGCTGATTACTCAGAATTCATTTTTATAGAAACCAAAGAAACCAAAGCTCCATTTTAGGGACACAGCAAAGATGCCAGCTATACTACATGTTTGTTCCAACTGTCCTAGCAAGTGGTCGTGTGACAGTCCTCCGGCCAGTGAGCGCAGAAACCTCCTTAGAGTTTTGTAAAAGCTGTGCTGTCCCTTCCCAGCTTTGCCCCTTCCTCCGTGCTGCGTTTGTTCCTTCCTTGGGCCTAGAATGTGGAAGGACAGGTACAGGGCAGCAGCTGTCCTGGGATGGTGAGGATGAAAAACAAAGAGGCTGGGACAGAAAGAAGACTCACAGGCCCAAGCCACTGTTTGCTGAACCTTACTCTAGACAAATGGAGTAGGTAGGTCTGTAATAATGACCTTGGAATGAGAAAAGAAATGATTATCAAATAGTGTACACACACAGTGAGGGAAAAAGAAGGTACAAAACACATTAAAGCTTTGTAGAACTCCAGTGTGCACAGCTCACCCAATGATAAGACATAAAGTGTCAAGAATATTTGTCAATTCAAGACAGTGGTTGAAGGACACTTCCTCAGGCTAAGACTAGTTCAGGGACTGGAAACTCTACACTGTAGCTGAGAGAACTCCGTTTTGAGATGAGAGGAGTGACCAAAAGCCAGAACTAATGGAATGTGCTATATAATTTTATAGGAATCAATTTTCATGGTCTTTTCAACTCCTATTTTGTCTCAAAGAAGGTTTATTACAATGAAGTATTCTCAGATCTCCTTCTGGCTTGTTATACTTTTTAATGTCACCCTGGGCAGTAGTAAATCCTTAGATTGCTTTGCAGGGTGCTAAATGGAAGCAGTTGGGAACAACTGTCAGGAGAGACTCTATCAACATTATAGTCTCTGATGCATGATCCCAGGTGTTATGAGATAAAAGACAAGAGTGTTATTGCTTTGTGAATCTGAGGTTCACGGTCTCTACAAACGTTAAATGCATTGTGGCATATCCTGGAAACCTATGCTTTGATCATGTTCAGTGAGCAGAGATGATAGAGCTTTTGCTCAGTCCAATCAGTTGCAATTCACAATTGTCAGGAAACTCAGAAGTTTTTTTTCTTTCCTTGTCATCATTCTACTGTGCCACAATTAATAACTAGCATGTATTTATCACTTACAAGGTATCTGGCATTGTGTGAGGCCCTATCTACAGATGAGCTCATTTAATTCTCCCAGCTCAAATATGAGGTGTCATTACCATCTCCATTTTTCAAACAGAATCTTATGTGGCAAAAGGCAAATTTCTTAACCTTCCTAAGACTCAGTTTGGATGAACCACTGAAAAATGTCAAAACATAATCTGAGCCAGCATTTTTTTACTGTAATTTTTGGTAGAAAAAAATCTGTTGGCAAATGTACAATGTACCTTGGACCTGAGGTGATACATTCTTAGGTGCATGTCTGATCACTACACAAAACAAAACTTGAGAGAAAGGAAATGTCACAAACATGATTGCATTGTTCTCTAAAATACTTTATTTATAATTCACTTTAGGTTACAAACTATTTTACAAGTTTTTCTTTCTTTAAATATTTGTCTTCAATTTATATCTGTGATATATTACTATCTAGAATTAGTTAGCCACAGTCTGAATGCATGTAGTGTAACATCACAATAATATTTCAAGATATTAGCAACAATTTTGGTGATAATTTGGTAAAATAATTGTTAATATTATAATAAATTAAATATAGGTGAGGGTATACACGAACCATGAAATCCCTCATTTCTCTAAATGTCTGAAAAACTATGTAGGACAAGGCAGGAGCTACACTCATAGGAAGGAACTTGAGGTATTTGGGCTGGGTATAAGCAAAAACCTTAAAGATGGTTTCCCAAAAGCTGCAAGGTTAAGTGTACATTCAGGTCCCAAGTATACAGGTTGGAACTGTGGTGTGAGGGGTCATGCCAAAGCATACCACTCTGAGCAACAGTAAGAACCATGACTCCTGGGAGAAGAAAGTCTAGTAAGAGGGTTTGGCTGGAGTCGGCAGCCTTACTGTGCTTTCAGTGTGTTATCAAAGGCTTCCCAGGGAACACCAGTCTGCTTATCTTGTCTCCAGGGCAACAAGGGGAAACTGGTTTTGCAAACTGCAGGTTCTTGAACTTATTACTACAGGCATCCTGCTTGTTATTACACTTCACAGATGGTTCATTTTTTTACAAATTGAAGGCATGACCTTCCACAAGGAAAAAGATTACAACTTGTTTTATTGTGGTGGTCCAGACCCACAGTATCTCTGCAGTATGCCTGTATAAGGTCAGAAGGCAGGAATCTTGCATCTGAAAACAATGATGGCACTAGGATTAAAAAAGAGAAGAGGTATTGTATGGGGTGGGTTTTCATCTGTCTCCTTTTATTTCCTAAATGTTGTATTTTAAATACATTATTTAAAATACGTTATTTTATTTTATTGTAGGTGGAAATACATAAAGTAGTTAGTGGTCAGCAATAATATAATATGAAGTCAAAATAAAAGAAATTCCTATCTTTTCAAATCTTGATGTGGAAAATTATTATATGAGATATAAAAACGAGGTGGGCAGAAAATTGAGGATACCCTGTTATTTTCAGCAACCCTCACAGTGTTTAGTACATGATAATTATTTTCTGAATATTTTCAGAAAATTATTTCTAATGTGCTGGTACAACTTTGCATCTTGGCACATTCAACTACAATCTGAAATCACAGTGATATAGAAATAGAAATATATGTATATAAATATATAAATATTCAAGAGATAGAGGCACATTTACAGGAAAAAAAAGATCAGGTTTTCCAACTGCAAATATTTTTATCTTTTTAAGCTCAACAATTTTATTAAGACTGATAACAAAACTACATTTCTCTGTTGTGATCACCAAAGTACTAGATGTTTTGTTGTTTGTTTGTTTTAACACAATTATGCTTTAAAAACAAATCCATGTATGTGATCCTGACATTTTGTGGAGCGGTTTCTGATCAAACACTGATAATGATATGAGCTTATTTCCATATTAAGTTCATATATTTCTAATACATTAAAATAGCATTTTAATAAAAACACCAAATTATTTCAAAATGAATGTACTCCTTTGCCATGCATGCACTCAGGGGTGGATGGAAATGTTAGAAATATAAACTGGGTATCACATATATTGGCAACACTCCATTTGGATAAATCAGTAGACATTTTCTCCAATGAAAATTTATTTCAATTCTTCATAAAAATTTTTTGGACAATTTCTAAATCTGAGGATGTTAAAACCAATATGTGTATCAACTTGCTGATGAGCTAACTTAGCAGTTTGCTTTTAAATTGTTTTGTTTTGTTTTTTTGTTTTTCCAGTTGCTGAAGCCTAATCAGCATTATTAAACCTACTGACTATTTGAAATCTTTTCTAAATTATATGGATCTCCGGGGAAGTTGCATTCTACTTACCCTTGACATTTGTCTGAAACCACAGGAATCTATCTTATTATATTACCCAAGATTTAAAAGCCAGTTTCCTTTTCTAATTTTCATCCCAAGGCTCTTAGATTTCCATTGAAAGCTAATAAATTAAAGAAAATAAGTATTCTCCTTTACACATGCTAGCTGGAACCGACAATAGCTGCTTGTAACCACATGGTACCTTCTTCCAAATAAGCTTAACATCCTGTTTAGATGACCAATCATTAACATTTATAGGATCTATAAGTCAAAGAGATGGCAAAACATCTAAGATTCAAAACTGATACCATGAAGTGGTGGTATATTATGAACATTGGTTCCTTCCCAAAACCTGACTGCTAGAATGTTCTTTAAAAAGACACCTAAGCAGTTGTAATAGACACTGATGGTGTTGGCCGTAATCCCCCTTCCCAGGCTGGCACACCCATTCTCTAGTATGTGTTGCTCTTAAAAGCACACAGCTATGCCCCTCTGCCAAGAGTTGCCCTTGGATAAAATGCCCTGACAGAGGTGGCCTGCAGCCTATGGCTGAATGATGTGAGGTACACATGTCCAGCCCTATTGTCCCAAAGTGGGGCAACTCTATGGTGCTGTTCACAAACCAGAATTTTCCCATGGACCAGGCTAAGGCTGAACTTTAGCTGAACTGACTCCTGTCCCCAGCTCTGCCTACTCTGCCTCCCTCACTTCCTCATGTCTTCACCTGAGCATTCATAAAACACCTACAGAAGAACCCCGAGCTCTGGCTCTGATTTTGTGGAACTTAACCCAAAATAGGTAAGCAATAGCAGGAGCTACATTCATAGAGAATAACCTGGGGGTATTTGAGCTGGGTATATGTGAAGACCCCAGATGGTTCCCATGACCAAAAGCATGAAGATAATACTTATAATTCCTTCAAAGCCCACTTTAGAGGATTTCACATTGCTATCGCACTAACTCCTCACAACTGCTTTGTAGTTTCATCAAGTGTCCCTCTTTGTCTGGGGCTGTGGTTTTCCTAGGAGCTAAGACTTTCAGTGGTAAAACCAGGATAGTCCAAAGCAAACTAGGAAATATCAGTCACCCTATACTGTCCTCCATGCCTCCCCTCCGCCCTTTCTGATTAACCGAAGCTAAAAAGGTTAATAACTTTTTCAAAGTCTCAAAACAGCTAAGGAGAGATTCAGGATTCCAACTCAAGTGTGTCTGACTCCAAAGATTATATACACCAGTCACTTCCAACCTGCAGCCCAGGACGGCTCTGAATGCAGCCCAACACAAATTCTTAAAACATTGTGAGATTTTTTTTTGCAACCTTCTTTTTTTTTTTAGCTCATCACCTATCATTATTGTTAGTGTATTTTATCTTGTGGCCCAGGGAAACTAAAAGATTAGACATTGCTGATATATACCTAATGTTCACACAACTCTGTTGGCTCTCCAAAGTCTTCCCCTTTTATTAAAGTATCACTAACAAGACAAAACACAAATTGTTGCTTTGCTTGATTGAATTATTGACTTTTAAAGAATAAAAGAGGGAAGTAGAGGATGACATCAAAATGTGGTTTGCCCTATCTGATTTTAGACCATTTTTATCTAATATATCCAAGCACAAACAATATCCAAAGGGAAGACATTATGTTCAATAATGACTTTCTGGAGAACAGCCATGTTATTCTAAATTTACTGAAACTCATGTGGGGTTTAGTAGAGATAGATAATAAAGAAAAGAGATAGATAATAAAGAAAAAAAAAGCAGAAGAACATTTAAATAAGTGCCTCCTTTAGTATCGGCACTGTGGTAGCTAGGTTTTTCATTTACTTCTCAGTGAACCCCATAAAAACCACTTACTAAGAAATTAAAGCTGAACAGACAGAAGTAATGTAAAAAAGAAAAGAAAGCTAGAGCAATTTCTTCAAAGTGTTAGGAAGTTACAAGGAAGGATAAAGACTCACAATGCTCTGGTTAGCCACTGAGCTTTAGAAAGTCATGGAAGTAGATAGATCAAGCACAGGATGGATGGCTCCTGCAAAATCTTTGTGGAAACAACGAAAAGCCTACAACTCCTTAAATGACGGTTAACACTGGTATAGAATCTCAGTTGAGTATGATCTTGGAGTCTATACTGCTGAGTTTAAATTATGGATTTGCCATACACTAAATATGTGACACTGGGTGAGTTACCTACCATCTCTGTGCCTCAGTTTCCTCATCTATAGAAAGGGAATAGGACCTATTATATAGAATCTAAGAAAATGTGATGACTAAATGCATGTAAAACATTTAGCACAGTACTATGCCTATAGTGATCGTGTATAGAATGTTAGACCTAATTATTTCTGTGAAGACAAACAATGCTTGAGATTTTGTTGAGCAGTGACATGTACGGGAGTTCTATTTTGTCTTTAGAGACACTAAATTGTATTGGAATGTCATATTCATAATATCTTTTCCTTAAATGATTACTTACCTTAATATAGCATTTATCATGAAGACTAATAATGCTATGGGCTTTTTTTACTTAATTTTAAGAATATTTTGATGTAGGTACTGTTACCCTTTCTTAAAGATGAGGAAATAAAGGCTCAGTGAATTTTAATAACTTGCCTGAGTTCTCACCTATAGCCTAAGGTGAAAACCAGGTTTCCTGGTGTTACATCCACACTCTAAAAAAAACGACAATGTGGTGACTTTTTAAGAAATAATGTGAGGCAGGTATAGAATAGTGACAGTTGTAAATGCATATGCCCTTTCCCTTTACAGCTCTCACAGGGTTCCATAAAGTACATGTCATCAAATGACTGCTAAATGGCATCCTGTAGGGGGATCATTCAAGAGCACATTTCCTGATAGAGAACAGACCAGGAAAACCTTGGGGCCAACTGAGCAGCTCCCTATGAGACACCTCAGGACCAGCAGGCAATGGTTCTGTAACTGTATGCCAGGTCACAGAGGCAATTAAGTGAAGGATCCCTGATCAGAGTCAGGTTCACATCTTTTATGGCCCTGAAACATGATGCCATCCATTCATCAAGAGTTGGTCAAAGTCAGAGCTCCAACATATTCGGTATTTTGCATTTCCACTCACTCCATTCATTTCATTCCATTTCATGCCATCCAATCCCACTCCACTTCATTCCTTTCACTCCATTCCATTCCATCCCACTCTATGCCATTCCATGTCATTCGAATTCCATGTTATCCCATCCCACTCTACTCCATTCCTTTCACTCTATTCCATTTCATTCCACTCCATTCCATTCGATTCCACTCTGTGGCAGTCCATGCCATTCCATTTCAATTCCATGCCATGCTATTCCACTCCACTCCATTCCATTTCATCCCTTTCCATTCCATTTTATTCTTCTATGCTTCAGTCCATTCCACTTTACTACACTCTATTTCAGTCCATTCTATTCAACTGTACAGTTAAATTATCCCCAGTTAGTCTCTAAGGAAGAAGTAGTTACTGCTACAGAGATAAAAATAATTAGATCTTTCTCTCAAGAAGGTCTCAGGCTGACCAAACTTCATTTAATAGGTAGGTTGACAGAGCCAAAAGCTAATTTAGTATTTATAACATATCTCAACTTGTGAAATGGAATGCATTTTATAAGAATTTGAATATTTCTGGCCTAAAACCAGATTTGGTCACAGGGTTTTTCCAATTAGCAAAGAAATCTACTGAGAAGCTTTTATTCTTGGAGACTTTATGCCAAGAAGGTATAAGGGGGGGAAATTAGACATTTTCAAGGTATATTTGCAATGAACCATGAGAACTATTGTAGAAAGGTGTGTTTCACTGTGTTTTGCTATAATCTCAAATCATAGTGTGCTTTTCCCCTAAAGATGCCTAATGATGACTGCTAGATGTTTTTTATGGATAATTTTTCCTTTTTTTTTTCCAATCTCTTTTTTTCTGCAAAGTACCATGACCTTAGCTAGCTGGGACAAATGAAGTGCAAATGTCATCATTTTATTTGTAGGCAGTCTAGATTCAATTTTCTGAAACATCCTGTTTAAGTTCTACAGAGATCTGAGAAACCACCCAGTTTTAAGAATTCTATATTAAAAAACAAACAAACAAACAACAACAACAACAAAACATACTTCTGCATGAATTGACTAGAAAAACAAAATGTGCCCAATATGTCATGCTGCTACTTTGGGTGGTGTATTCGAATCCTATGATTCCTCACTCTGTGACCACATATTATTTTTGCTTCTATTCTAGAGCTTTTCAAAGATAGGACTGTATATTATCTAAATTAGTAGTATCTGGGGTGTTTTTTAAAAAATATTTATTCCTAGATTCTACTCTATTTCTAAAAACTTGAATCTTTGGAGCCAGTTCACCAGTCTCCAAATAATCTCTCTCACTGAATTTTACTCCCTATCCTTTGCAATCCACTGGAATAGAGATTAGATCCTGCGATGGTGCCATGAGATTTTCTTAACCTGCCTAACAGTGATTTCTAGGCACTCTCAACCAAACAAGGTCTCACACAAAGGAGGCTCTGTTAGAGCAAAGAAGGCTCAGGTGGGGCAGTTTTATTGGCTCATGAATGCCTCATTTAATTCCACAAGTCAAGGACAGAAACAAGACCAACAGAACATAAACGCGAACACTCACATGCCCAGGTGATGCCCTGCTAAGGCTGAGTAGTTGAGATTTCGCAAGCTGAGCAATATTTAAGTTTACATGCCGTACAGATTCTACTAGCAGAAAAGAAAATTGGCATTGAATGTTGTACAGCTGCATTTGCTAATTCTGTGTTCTTACTAATTTCGTGTTTATTTTACTTTGCCTTTTTAAGTTTCATTTCAACAAATAAGTGAACAAGAGGTGAAAGAAAGGAATACTCTCTATCCGCATGTCCCATATTAACAAACATCACCTCACTTTTTCTGCACAACACTCTGAGAAGAGGATATTGCTACATCTATGTTAAAATAAAGCAAACAAAACTAAAGAGGATACGTAGCTCATTCCAAGTTAATGAAGATCTGCCCTAGATGTTGAGCCTTTCTATACCCAATGCAAAATCTGTGTCTTTCTGCTATGCCATGCTACTCTGATTTCTTCCCTTCGAATATTTACCACTTCAAGAAAATAACTACGGAATCATACTGAAGCCTTACAGTAATGAGACAGAAGTTCTACAAAGCCACACAACAGTCTCATTTCCTTGCAGTCACACTGCGTATCTATTCAGTGAAGAGTCAAGGTCTGCTCTGTGCACCATGCATTGAAGATTAAATTAGTATAGATATTTTAGATAACCTTTTATTCTCAAACTCCATGTAGATCAAGATTCTGGGAAGTGTCAAAACTACCCAAAATTTTAGTTATTTTCAAATTTCAAACATTTTCAAACTTGTATTTTCTACATCCATGTTCACTGGACAGGACGCGGTTGAAGGGTGCTTCCATGTGGTGTCTGATAACAGGTATGGGCAGTGATGATGGGTAATGGTGCCACACCACATCACTGCCTACCACCGAATACTGTGGGTCCATTAGAAGGCATGGTACCAAAAGAGAAGTAAGATACTCTTAACCATTTATAGCCTAAAGTACAGAAGCTTAGCAACTTGCATGTGTTTGGTACAGCTCTTGGCATGTTCCAGAAACAAATAAACAACAACAAGAAATCACCATCTTCACTGAGTTGAATAGCATCCCCTAAAAATTCATGTCTACCCAGAACTTGCAAATATGACCTTATTGGGAAATAGGGTCTTTGCCAATGTAATGAAGTTAAGATAAACTCTTAACTGGATTAGAGTGCTTCAAGTATAGCACAACTGGGATCCGTATAGGAAGAGAGAAATTTAGACACAGAAATACAGACACAGAAAAGATGGCCATGAGAAGACAGAGGCAGAGATTGGAGTGACACATTTACAAGACAAAAACTGGCAGTGATTGCCAGCAAGCATTAGAAGCTAGAAGAGGCGAGGGGGATTCTTGCCTAGAGACTTCAGAGGTAGAATGGCTCTGCCAACACCTTGGTTTTGGACTTCAAGACTCCAGAACTGTGAGCCAATAAATTGCTGTTGTTTTAAGTCACTCTGTTTGTGGAACTTTGTTACAGCAGCTCCAGGAAACTAATGCATTCTTCACAACTCTCCACATAGACCGTTCAAGATGCCATGCTCAGTGCTGAGAATACAGACAGGGGAAATACAAGCCTGGCTTCTGAAGTCCACATCAGTGCCTGGAGGTGCAGAGAAGGAAGACAAAAGGGCATCCACTTTCCTTTAGTCCCAGCCTTTTACTTCTCTTCTAGAGCTACAGACTATCACTTCTCTTCCTCCTCTTCCTTATTATCCCTTGGCTCATGAACTGTAGCTTATATAGTGGAGTGCCTAGTGTCTCATTCTCTAATACATTAGGGCTTATACTTGTGTTTGCCCTGCAATATCATGAAATGGGACCATGTATAAATGCATACTCCTCATGGAGCACATATTACACCCGGGTTCATTCAAGCCTTATGTGCCTGACTTACTGCAATGTCACTCAAGCCTCCATAATGCCAGTGAGTGTCCTGTATAACCGTAGCAGGACCAAGGACACAAAACAACTATCACAAAGCTATTATTAATATGTACCAAATAACTTTCAAAATCCTTCCAATGCATAAAAATAGCATTTAGTCTGCCACAAATGTAATTTTGGGGATTCTACAAATTCTTAATATTGGTTTCCTTGCTATTGTCAATTAAGGAAAAATTTTATTGGTGCATAATGCTCAATAACTTTGTTTACAAATGTACACATATATCAGGCTCTGTGGAACGTGTGAAGACCACTGACACACTCATGTTCAGACTGTACTAACTAACATCCATCTATTTGATATCAGACACTGTCCCAGATACTGTTTTATATGCTTTATAAGAAACCTGGCCATTTTGCCCAATTACACCTGATAAAATCGAGGGGGCTCTCTCAATGGGGATAACTAGAAGTCAAGGATGATGGAGAGAAGCCATAGTTCCTTCTAGAGGTTCCAAGAAATCAAGACCCTGCTGACGTAAATGTGTTGTAAATGAAGCATCAAAGGTCAAAAGAGAAGCTTAAAACAGAGGAAATTATGTTGATGTGAAGAAGCAAATTTAACAATATCAATTTAAAAAAATCAAATTAGATCAAATTAGTAGAAGAGAGATATTTTCCCAGAGCGATGAATAAATAGGCTCTTGAATGGATAATCCGTGAAGTGAAGAGGAATGAAAAATGACTCAAACGAATACATTGGGAAAAACCATTTAAATTTTTAGTCAAAATGATGTGAAATACCAATAATGATGAAAACAACACAAACTCTTAATACATTACTAAAGTAAGAATGTCAGTGATAAATTGGTTAATGAATAATGTCAATTCAGTGATGGTGTAAGATTAATGCACACAACAAAGTTGAAAATGTCACAGAATCTTACAACTTATATTATGAAAAAAATCAGTAGACATTTCCAATATTTTAAAACAATCCTAAAGAGTTACATAACATTGCAAATAATAAATTTTGAAGTGAAGAAATCTTTTCTAATTATAATAAACAATAAATTTCTATTGACTCTGCTCTAAGCCTGAAATATCTTTCTATTGTCTGTAAAAACATTGCAAAATCATCAAGCTCTATGCAAGCAAAAATTGGGAAAAATATACATGTGCATTAAGCAGTTAATATATTTAACAGTAGGTTACTGTTCAATGTTTTTGAAATTTATATAATGTGTTGGTTTTCAAAATTTTTCTAATTTTGAAATTTATAACTTCTCATACTAAATAAGTATTAACACTTAGCTTGTATTTTAATCATGTAATATTTTTCGTGAGGGCAGTCCCAGATGCCATAGAACCTAAATCTACTTCTGTATAACAGCAAGATCAAATGACTTAAATAAACTCCAAAGCCAATTAAAAAACAAAGATCGAGCACAGTCTGTGTCATTTGATTTATCAGAGCCAATGTGTCAGTTCGACATAGTCATGTGAAGAGGGCACCACTGACATAGATTCAGCTTTGTGAGAAATACACACACACACACACACACACACACACATGTGCGCGCGCGCGCACACACACACACACTCACAGGTGTAACAGTTTTAAGAAAGATTCATTTTATATTGTCATCTAATAAATAACTCAAAACTCAGTAGCTTTAAAAATTATCCATTTATTATTTCATATCCATTTACTCAAGTCTGGCCAGGCCTGACTGGGTTCTCTTAGAGGATCAGCTGGCTGGGCTCTTACCCAGAAGTTCTAGGCACTAATCCACACCCAAGTTCATTCAGGTTGTTGGCAGAATCCAGTCCCTTCTGGACCTCAGGTGTGAGGTCCCTATTTATTTGGTGGCTGGCTGTCTCCTCTCAGGCTACTGTCTCCTCCTAGAGAGGCTAGCCTTCATTCCTTCTTACATGGCCTCTCCATGTTCAAACCATCAATGGGAGGTACGTTGAGTCCTTTCGATGCTCTGACTGTGTCTGTCCTGGGCTTCTATCAGCTGTTAGAGCAAGCACTACACTTCCAAGGAATTATGTAATAGGTTAGGACCACACAGACAATCTCCCTTCCTTAACATCAAATTTGGCATGAATATGAATGCAGGAAAGCTACTTCATCATAAGCAAAGATCCTCCCCACATGCAAAGAGGAGGGGATTATACATCAATGAGGGTCCATTCTGCCACAGACATTCTTTTGGGGTTATACAATTTCATACTGCATGTGTAGTCTTTGTCAAAGGAAAGCAACATTAACTATTTCTCAGGGAGTGTGAGCCCTGCTCCATATAAAGCTTACGGAATAAGACAAAGACAGGTGTAATTTAACAGATCAGAACAGAGAGAGAAATAGAGAAACTAACTTGCCATGACACCAAATATTGAGAATATTCTTTTTCCTCTCTTATTTGCTAACATACGCTCTCTAGAAGACATTATACATTCTACAATGTTTGTCTTTTTTCTTAAATGTTATTTGCATCTCCTAATTAGTTATGTCATTTCATAATTACACTCTGGTACCAAATTTATAGTTTTGAGCCATTCTTCCATCTTCCTTCCTAATTAAGTTGTTTATGCCATGGAATAACTGAGCCTATAATTAAATTATTGTCTCAAACAAATTAGCCAATCCATGCATACATTAGCACATCATTATAAATGTGCAAAACATAGATGTGTGCCATAGAATACCAAGCTGAATGGTGCTGCATAGATCTGGACTTGCTTTTCTGAGAGCCAGCTTCAATTCTGGCAGTAGAAAGAAGCAGAGACAGTATCTCCAGGACAAAGGGAAAATTTACCCTTACCTGAAATAATGGGGAGGTGTGAATGTAGCAATACTTTTGAGCAAATGCTTACTCCAATACACTTCTTTTTCTCTATGGGAAAAATATATTTCCTCAGTCCATTGACATTGGGCCTGGCCATGTGTCTTGCTTTGGCCAATGGAGAGGCTGACCAGGCATACCATTTTAAACAGGACAGAAAACAGCGGTGCCATCTCGTTTCAAATGATACATATATATGGTCAGCCTATTGACACCTTGTATTTTGCCCGGTGAGATTACACTGATAATATGTACCATCTGGAATGGGACTTGCATGAATATGAGGTAAAAGTGGGTGTTAAGTGTAGCTGTGAGTTTTAACTTGGCTCTTGTGCGCTAGTGGTCCACTATGATTAAACTAAGCCCCTTCAAACTGCATGCTAGGACACATAAGTAGGGAGAAGAACAATAAAACCTGCAATTCAGCTGAGCTTCCCAGGTGAACCCGGTCTTGACCAGCTAAGGCAGAGTCACCTGCAGACCCGTGAGTTTACAGACAAATCCTTGCTGCTGCAAGCCCATTGATATTGGGATGACTTCTTACACAGCATTGTTGCAGCTGACTAATATAAAAGGAAAAGGAAGAAAATTTAGAGATATGGATTTAGATTTAAATCTGAATCAGGTAAGCAGGTACATATTTATATCATACCTACATATTTATACATTATATCTATCTATCTATCTATCTATCTATATATGTATATATAGATATAGATATAGATATATATATGATGCATTTGTGCATGAGTAGTATTTTCTTAACAACATATTACACTTATGAAACTACTAGTTTCATCCTCAAATTTCTATTTAAAGAGGTCATTATATGATAATATTTTTCATAACAAAATGTAACAACAGTGAAACTAGAAGTGCTAATTCTTTTTGTGGGTTTTCAGCTGCTGTGGCCTCCTGGTCATTACAATTTTGAAGGGATCTTATAATTCTATAAAGAGGCATATGCAGAAAACTGCTGTTTAAGAAGGCTATAACCTCCTAAATGTTCCCAGCTATTTATTACACTTAATTTTGTGACATTTTTATGTTTCAAGTTTATAAATACAAGGAAAATACTTGCAAATTCCATCAAGGTCACAGCTGTCCACTTGCATCAATATAGCATCAGAAGAAAGAAGAATACTGGGGCAAGAAGAGCACTTGAAAAGCACTATTGAAATACATTTAAATGGTTGAGCAAGTCTTCAACTTCAACTGTGATAAGAACACATCACTGTCTAGAAAGATCTCTGACCCTAAGATTTCTCTTCTGACTCAATATGAAATCAACAACAGTGCCTAGGAACACTCTATATTACCCAGGTGAATACTCAATATACGAAGGGCTAACACATGTGTGCCTTCTCACCAACGTTTGTGCTTAACTTGGATGGCTGAGACTGTAACCACCAATTGCTGCGGCAGAGGGCGGGGAGGTTAGCAATGAATAAATCAATCTGACATCTAGGCCTTAATAAGCAGGGACAACATATATGCAGTGACGTGGCTGAAGCTAGGTTGACAATTATTATAAAATTAGTAAGTGTCTTCATATTTTATTTTAAACTCAGTTCCTTCATAACCTCAACACTATTGACATTGTGGGCTGGATAATTCTGGGTTGTGGGGGGCTGACCTCATTTTAAAACGTTCAGTAGCATCCCTGTCTTCAACCTTTTAGATGCCAGAAGCATGTTCTAACCTGGAGCTATTACACCTAAAAATGACTCCAGGTGTGGCCAAATGCTCCCTGGGGGCAAAATCACTCCCAGTTGAGAACAAATGATCCAGTCTAGAGAACTGCAATGCAATATGCCATTTTTTCCAGTACTAGATGCTGACCATGAGCACACAAACAGCCACAAATATATGATGTTTACTATTTGTCACTTAGGAACCCATTTTACTTCTCACAAAGTTAAATGACTTGTATTTTATGATTATCTCTATATTATTGATGAGAAACTAAAGCATAGAGAAGATAAGTGACTTGCTTAGCTAGGAAGTGGTGGGTGAATTTGAACACAGAGCAGTGGGGTGCATGGGGAGACAGTCCTAAATGAAATGGCTTCAGACCTTACACAGTGACCATGAGCAGTATTGCGTAGGAACTCTCATGGCTCTTCTGTTAAATCTGGGAGCTGAATTGGATGACCTCAGAGATGATCCTCCCACTGCTGAGGATCTGTGAGTAGTACCTAAATTACAGGCAAATCTATTTGTCTAGGTTATATCAATAAAAAGCAAGTTGACCACACATTAGGTAATGTTCAACTACAGTTCCTAATGGCAACGATCCACCTTCATTGATTTAGATTCATGGTGTTTTAAAAAAGTACATATATTCTCTTAAACCTGTCTACTCTGAGAAAATTCTGCAGGGAAGAGAGGTTGCTCACCCTACATTCTTGCCAATTTCTCCACAAATCTCTCATCATAAGCTCTTGAAGGTCATGGCCAATCACAGAGAAAACACGTAAGTTTTCCCTTCTAGCACAGACAATAGGAGAAAGAAGTTACTTGTCATCCAGATGACCATGAAGATTAAATTTAAAGTAAGTGCCAGAAAACTCAATCAGTCAAAGAGGGTTAACTAAATTAATAATGAACACTGGGAGAAGGCGCTAGTTCACTACCTCATCTAAGGTGACTACTGTAACCCTCACGTTCACAACAAATTAGAACATTACAGTGAACAAAAGTTTGCAAATTCCATTTCTATAACCTCATTGAAAATTTCTCTTTGCTAGTTGCTCTGTCCCTAGTCTCTCTCTTCCCTCAATGAATCTATCTATTCAGCTGCTGCTAAAACCAGCTTGCTGCTACAGTCACTGCTCATTGCACACAGTCCCTTAAAGCTCATTGCCACAACTGTCCCTGATTGGGTCAAGATTCTTGACCACTTAACCTCCCCATCCACAGGCATGATCCCAGACATGTGTTCTTACAAATTTCAACAAAAAAAGGAAGCTACTTTTCACACAATAGAAGGTTCTTTTGTTGTGCATTTATTGATTATGCTTTTTGACAAAGAAATTTTGCAAAACTATGTCATTAAACATGCTCAAAGCCAGGAACCTCACACTGCTATGTCTGGTCCCAAAGACTCCCCACCCCCATTACCTTCCGCAGTCAGAGGCATTGCTACACTTCAAAATGCTTTAGAAGCTCACCGATGGCCACTCACTAAATGTTCAGATAGTTTTGGAACCCAATTACATTCTAGAAGACTTTTTAAAACTAGAAACAAAGACATGCTAACATGAGCCATAGTTTTTATTGTATAATACATATGAACATATGTATTTATGAATAAATTGGTGCATGTAAGATTCATCTTTTAACTAATAAACAAAACTGAAAATAAATGCCTTTTCATTTCAAACTCTGAAAAACAATAAGGGCATGATTTTACTTGGAAAACATATAAACACTTAGATTATTCAAGAGGAATATATTGAGGCAGATGATAAAGGTGACAGATGTCCAGCTGGGACTCAGGTTCTTCCAGCTTTTACTGAGAAATTTTCCCATATTAAATAATTGTAATTTCTACCTGTACCAGATCCAAAGCCAGTCTCCTGTCTTCCTGCCCTTTAAAATACTAAGAATTTCCCCTTCTGAATTATTAAATGATCTTTGGAATTGGCTACAGTTTAGAGAAATATGACAGTCCAATGCATCTTATTTCCATCAATTGTTATCAAAAGACTAAATATCCTTGACAGCCTGATAAAAACGTAATTATTGTTCTTTCACTGGAAAGGACACAACTCTGCCAAAAGTTGCTAAATGTGGAGATGTTAGAGTTCTCCATTCCCATCTTGGAGAGGGCGCCCTGGGATTCTTCACGGGGATTAAACAGCATATACAGCATGTGCAGCCTGGCCTGGCACTCTATGGGTCTTTCCACCTTTGCTCCTTTTACTGGCCCTAGAATTTTTGGTCCTCTTTCTTCCCTAAATTCCAATGCAGCTTTAAAGAACAGAGGCAGAAGTGCAAAACGGAAGAACGGAAGAATGTTGGCTGGTGGGGAAAGAGAGCACTTAAGGGACACGGCAGATGTGGCTAAAGTTCTCAGATACTCCAGAGGCACTGTTTCCTCAGCTGGGCCTCTGTTTCCTCATGTAGAAGTGACTTAATCCTGTCCAGCTCTCTCCATTTGCTGGGTTATTATTGTGTTGGTCAAAAATACAGGAGAAGTTTTTCAGTTTGATTTAGTCCCATTCATTTATTTGTGCTTTTACTTCCCTGGCCTTTGAGGTCAGGTTCACATAGTCCTCCCTGAACCCAAGGTCTATAAGTTTAGTTCCGATGTTTTCTTGTATACAGCTTATTGTTTCAGGTTTTATATGGAGATCTTTAATCCATTTTCAGTTAATTTTGGTATATGATGACAGTTCAACTAGCTAAAGAAGCTGTGGTACATATACACAATGGAATATTACTCAGCGATAAGAAAAGACAAAATAGGGCCATTTGTGACGACATGGATGGACCTTGAGATCATCATGCAAAGAGAAACTAAGCCAGACAGAAAAAAACAAGAACCATATGATTTCACTCATTTTTGGAACACAAAGCTGAAAGCAACAAAGAAAAACTCATGGACACAATCAGTAGTTTAGTGGTTAGTGGTTATCTGAGGGGAATGGGGGAGGGTGGTGGGAGAGAAGGGACAGGGTCTCCAATACATGGTGATGGAAAGAGAACTGCCTCTGGGCGATGAACACGTAGCACAACACATAGATGTTGTATTGTAGAATTGTACACCTGGAACCTATGTAATTTTTACTAACCAATGTCACCCCAATAAGTTTATCAATAAAAGAAAGTAGGGGAGAGCTAATTTTTAAAGCCCATATGTCACAAAATCTAGGTATTCTTATTTCTACAGCTAGGAGACATGGAATTTATGTGGTAAAATTATTTTAAGGAATTTTGTGATTAGGAAAAATCAAGTCAATGTTTGGTTCTTCAAATTCTATTTTCTTGGGGAAAAGCAAGCTTCCAATCATATTATTTAGTGATAACTACTTCAAACTATAATCCCAAGATCCAAGAGTGAAAGAACCGATTAACTAATTCAGTAAGGATGTTACTGGATACAACCGAAATACAGGTAAAAAACTAATTTGCAAAATAATAATAATAATAATAATGAAAGGCATTAGCTTTATTCCTTTAAAATCAACTCAGTGGATTAAAGTAGTTTACCACTCTTGAATTAGAGGAAGGAACTTTTATGAAAAATCTAAAAATTAATCTTCCCCAAACAGAATAAACTGTGTTGAGAGCACTTTGCTGTTTTCTCCTGTTATGACAAAACATAACAAATCCTGACCTATAGCATATTTCTTGTCCACATCCTGATCAGAAATAATCACAGAGTTGGAAATCCTCTAGAACTGAGAATACTTTTATTTTTAAAGGTGTAGAGATTGAGGAGGGTGGGCAGGACAGAGTGTTATCTGTATTTGCCACAGCAAAGCACATTTTTTAATACCTAGTTTTATAGAGTTTTCTGGGCAGACTGACCTTTCTTTAGAGGAGCTTATCTTGCTGTGGAGCCCTATTCCCAGGCCTCCTGGGGTTCACAAAGTGACAAAGAAGCAGAGTCAGAAAATAAAGGGGATGTGGGAGTCAAATCTACAAGCAACACAAAGTTTTTGCTAAGTTAGAGCGACTTGCAGAAGAACCACGAAAACTCCAAAGGTGGTTTCACAACCTCCTAGTTCCCATCCTACTCAGCTGTCCTGATGACAAAAAGCATCAAGCTCAGCCTTGTGAGGACTGAGCCCTAGGTGGTGAGCGATGGGGGAACATAAAACCTTTCTAGAGGGAAACAGAACACTAATGAGAAAGGCCAGTGGATGCAGTTTGGTTGTAGAATTCTAGGAAATAACATCTACTCATACAAGCTCAAAATGAGGCATAAAAGAACTGCAGTAACTTTGTCTGAGTGCAGACATGAGCATCCTGAAAGTCGTTTATTGCGGAAAGATCGGAAAGATCTGAGTCAACCACAGCAGACTTCCACATGCCATCCATCTGTCTCCAGCTTGTGTTAATCTCTTTTCACGTCCATACATTGAAGCCCAAAATAGCAGCCTCCCATAAGTGTAGAGAGGATTGGGTGAGGTAATGTGTATGAAAACACCTACTACAGTGTTTGCATAGCTCCCACACCCCACGGCAGTCTGTTTCTTTTCCTACTACTACTGCTGATGCGGGGAGGCCTAGCTCTCCGAGGAGCATGGACATGGCACTGAGCCTCGCCCTTCTGGAGGTCTTCCAAGAATCAGGTGCCCCACCTAAGACCCCCTATTCTGCTTGATGAGGCAACTCAGTATCTATGCGATCTCAGGCATGCCACTAGAATCGTTCTGTGCGTCAATCCAGTTTCCATCAGTTCTAAAATGGGATCATAAAAATTCACCACCTGATGTGCACTAAAGGAGAATATGGAAGCAAATTGCTTTGTGTGCTCATGTTAGCGCTCCGTATTATCACTGTCACTGTTGGTTTACAGCAAGAGAATCAGGAATGCTATCTTCTCCCTTTCTCTTCCCTTGTAAAGACACTTTGTCATTGGATTTAGGGCCCACCCTGAATCCAGGTTATTTTCTCCCAAGATCTTAACCTTAATTACATCTGCAAAGACCCCTTTGTTCCAAATAAGGTCACATTCATAGATTTGCCCCCCAGGGTTAGGAGATGGACATATCTCTTGGTGGAATCTTGATTCAATCTACTAAAGGAGTCAGAGGTTAAGAATATAAATTGACATATTATGTAATATCAAGTAGCAGTAATGTTAAAAAATAAGGGAGTATGGGGGACACTCTTTCGAGAGAGCAGTCAGTAAAGGTCTTTTGAAGGTAAACTCTGAGCCAAGAGCTGACTGACACCATAAAAGAGTAAGTCATGCAAATAAATGGGGAATGAATGTTCTAGACAGAGGGAGCAGACAATGCAAAGATATAACACAGGAAAATCAAGAGAACTGGGGTGACTGGAGACACAGCAAGAGAGCAGGGCGGCCATAGAAGAAGAAGTGAGGGGGTTGTTGTGGACTGGATGTGTGTGCACCCCTAAATTTATAGGTTGAAATCCTATCCCCTACAGTGATAGTATTTGGAGGTGGGGCCTTTGGGTGGGGGCGGATTAGGCCCTGAGGGTGGAGGCCTCAGGAGCAGGAATAATGTCCTTCTAAGAACAGACATGAGAGAGCCCCCTTCTTGTCTCTGCCCTCTGCAGAGGAGATGGTCATTTGCAACTGAACAGAGGGGCTCAGGACTTCACCCGAACATTACCACGTGGGTACCCTGTTCTTAGACTTTCCAGCTGTGAGAAATTAATGTCTGCTGTTGATAAGCCAGCCAGTCGATAGTATTTTGTCATAGCAGCCCGAACTGGGACCAGAGTACAGGGGTGATGGGGAGGATTTGACATTTTAGTCTGAGATTGATGAGGAGCCAAGATAAGGCTTAGAGAGGCAAGGTTGTCTTCATTTTTAAGACAGATGCTCTATTTTAAACCAAACCCTACACACAGGCCTGAAGACTTAAATATTTCTTTTCTCAAGTAATTGGCTCTAATAATGAGACAAAACTCCCAAAGAAATTCTTGGCCAATATTAGAACTAAATAGAGGTTTTCCTTCCATTTCTTTTCATCAACTTGTGCTTCACTGAACATGTCATGCATTTGCATAAATGATTTCCTTCTGCCTGCCTGCCTTTCCCCAGTGTGCCTTTGTCCTCTGCTGTGATTAGTCCCCCGTTGGTGTCACCTCCCCAGAAAAGGCCACTCACCCTCCCTCCATGCTCCATGGCACCACTCCCCTGGGCACATCTTTCACTGGACTGTCACTGCCTGTTTATAAGCCTGCCCCCACCACTGAATGACACAGTCCTTTATGATCACATCCATGTCTCATTCATCTTTGTAATTCCAGAAACTACCACACGGCACAGTAGGTGTCAAATCAATGTTTGGTGAGTGTGAATGAATCTTGGCCTTAGGCAGCTTGATTTTGCCTGGGTTTATTTATTGCATCCCACTACTTACTTAAATATAGACTCTCTTCTCTATCCAGTGAATTTGCAGGGTAGTTCCAGCATGTCATCTAAACATTGTTTCTAACAGTTCATTAGACTAGCTCTCATGTATTAGGCCTATGGCCCTCGGCTTGCAAATACATCAAGAAGCAGATGAGTGATAGCTGCTTTCCCTGCATTAAGTTTGGGGAAGCAGAGGCAGAGCGCACTACATTGACCTGGCCAAGGCCACAACAGAGCAAGCAACAGAGCAAGCAAAGCTGTGATTCAGGGAGCTGCCGCACACTGAGTTCACTGAGTTGTGCTGCACTTGTCATGCACTTGAGTTCTGAAAAAATTAAAAAAGCTCGTGAACCACCCCACACACACGTGCAAGCAGTGAAGAGAGACTGCTCCCTTTAATTACTGCGGCATAAAGGGACCCGACAGCTGTGGCCCTCAGTGGGTTTTTGGAAACATACAACTTTTTGATGCATCAGATTCTCCTCATTAGACTTCCTTTAATAGAACCCTCAAAGCTGAGAATGTGAAGTTGTGCGAAAACATTATGGTAGTTGTGTGTGGGAATAACAACACAGCATCAAAATCAGTGCATCCCACAAAAGATGAAAGATACTTAAACCCTTGTAGACAACATCTATTCTCAGGTGCTTAAGAAACCTTTCAGATGGTCTTCTTTGCCATATTTGGGAAAGATCTTTCTTTAAATAAATATTGAATATATCCAGTTAGCTCAAGCTCCTAAACAGACAGGCCTCGATTATAGACCCAGACAAAAATAGGATTGCTGTAACCAAGGTCCCCTGTTATTTTCATAGTTGTCAGAGTTCACATCTCAACTCCAGACCCAGGTCCAGTTCACGGGTCTATCAGAGGCAAGAAGCATGCTGGACCAGATGTGTGTGGGCACAGCTGTGTGCCATAAAAAATACACGCTTAGTTAACCTGGAATGATTTCAGATCCCAAACACTGACAGGAAAAAGCATCTTTTGGTGCATCATGCTTCAATGTACTATTGAGGTGAATGGATTTTGCTTGGTAATGTATATAGCCAACAGATATTTTGAGAGGGTGAGAGATACATGCAGAAAACTGGATTTGAGAGCATTGGGAAATGATCATAGATTATTGGCTTTCAAGTTGGAGAGCCTTCAAGGAATAATTACAATGATGTTGATACGATGGCAATTCTTTTTTTTACATACTTCTTTCATTATTGGAAGTGTTTTGTCAACTAATACGTTAGTAGGTACAGGGTTCAGCTATCACTATATCCAATTTAGAGATTGGGACAATCCAGTCTGAAGGACTTAAATGACTTGTCCCAGTTCTCATGGTTAAGATGTACCAGAGATGGAATACAAACCCAAGTCTTTTGTCTCCTGGTTCACCTGGGAAGAAAAAGCCAACCTCTCAAGACAGGTTAGCCTCCTCAAGCTATTTAAGAAATGGTTGCCATTACTGTTTGTTGCTGTTGTTTTGTTTTCAAACTGCCAGCTACCTTGAAGTAACTTCAGAAGGTATTTTATTGCAGAGGATTTTCAATGGAACACTAGCTCCCCAATATGTCAGTAGGCATTACTTAAAACAATATTAAAAAGCTGTCAAGGAAAACGCTGTGGAATGTATTTCTTTACTGCAGCACTTAGACCATCTTATATAGAAGTATGAGCATTCCACTATCTTCCAGTAGTGGGTGGAGGAGTACACAGCACTTCCTAAATACGGGGGCTGTCTGGGAAAAACCCCAGCCATAAATGCCTCTATTTTTCATATGACATGGCTGGATACTTCCCAGACAGCCCACGTATGTTTGACCATGTGGCTGTTTTTATTATTTTTTTTCACCTAGCTATTTAGATAATGCCAAGGGCGATTGTGGTGCTCTGTAGTAACGGATCTTCCTGGATTTAATACATTCTACCGGAAATGTACACGTAGTATACTTTGCTGTGACAACACCCATGCAATCACCTCAGCTACTTTCACCATGGATATTTCTAGAACCATTTTATTTTACCCTCATTAAGATGGCGAGAAAGCTCAGAAGAGTAAAATGCAGTATTGGGGGAAAAACAGAAACAAAAATGAAAATTGCCACCATATGTGCTTAGTCTTTGACGAGGTTACAGAAAATTACCCTGTAGGAAGAGAAAACTTGGGACTCCAGCACTACTGCCGTGGTGATTTTATGAAGATTCCTTCTCCTTTGAGCTCCCTGACCATCAGCTTTGCATCTTAAACTCCAAAAACCACTGAGAACGGTGCATCCTGCTGTCATGGACTGGGCAGCAGGAAATGGGCTCCGGGTGAGTGCCTGTCCACCACTCGGATCCCATGAGTGTCCCTTGCTGGCCCGCAGAACGACTGCGTAGTGTGGTGACGACAGCCTGAGACGGTAGAGTGTCTGAGGCATCTGCCTTGTGTTTTCCAAGTTTCAGTCCAAACTCCACTGCTTCCCAAATGACTTCACCTGACACATTCAGACCACGGTGAGTTCAGTTCCCTCCTCCCGGGAGGCAATGCACAGCATGGTGTAGTTATATACTCTATTAGACATTTGGAAGTTGCTAAGCGATTAAGTTTTAAAAGTTCTCGTCCCAAGAAACAAAGAACTTTGTCACTGTGCGAGTGATAGATGCTAACTAAACTTATTGTGGCAATTACTTTGCATGGTATACCTGTAGCACATCATTATATTGTACATCTTAAACTAATACAATGTTATATGTCAATTATATCTCAATAAAACTGAGAGAGGGTGTTGGAGAGAAGAACAAGGTACAAAGGAAAGAGTGGGGATTCTTCTCCCGGAGGTGGTCAGGGGCTGGACGGTGATGGAGAAGAGCACGTGGGACCTATGGATGAGGAGGAAGAGGAAGGAAACCTCATGCTAATGCTGAAGCTCCTGTGAGGGGAGGGTGTTGATGCCTTCGGATTTTTAAAGGCAGTTAGACACATGCGCGGTGACCAGAAGTGTCTGTCGTCGGAAACTTCCTGCCAAGCAGAGGCTACCGCATCCCAGGACGGTGCTACAAATCAGCTTTACTTTGGACATGTGTAGGCAGTCTGCCTGTTACTTTAAATAAGAGGCAGTCTAGGTTTTTAAGAATTTAAATCGACCAAAGTTACAAACCCTACATCCCCAGCTTCATTAGCAAGTGCTGCTTTATTAAGTGACATTAAACAGATACATCCAGGTACAAAGACTAAGCATATCAACGTCATCTAATATTTAGATACCACAATCAAAAGCAATGATTAAAGGAAAACAATGATCTCTCGCCTCTTTAGAGCCAAGCCATTATAATAAATTAATTGGATGTGAAGCAAAGATTATGTCGAGTGTGTTTGGCTGGATGTCGTGATGTTAAGACTGTAGTCATCAAAAGAAGTAAGCAGCTGGTGAGGGGTATAAGCAGTTTTTATGTGGCCATTTATTCTTTAATGATGTGATTTCCTAAACCTTTGTCATTCTGTTTTACCGAGTCAATAAAAATACTCTGAACCCCGATGCATAAAAGGGTTATTCCTTATGCTTTTGTACCTAGTGGATGAGAACACGGGCTTTGGAATCAGGAGCACCTTAATTTACATATGAGCTCTGCCATCAGCTTTGAGCAAGACAATCACATTTCACATCCATAAAAAGTGGGATAACAAATGCTACCGAAATACGTTTATTTATGGCTAAATGGAATGAGTATAAAGCTTTAGAACAGTATGTGGTACATAATCATCCTCAAATAAATGGTGAAAAAGAATTATAATAATAATGATCTCCTACTTTTACAGTTGATAGAAGGGAACTCAAAGTTAATTCGATCCAAATCTTTCACATTGGAATGAAAGCATTGGATTGCTTAGTTCTAAACAGTATCAAGGCACTTCTAACAATTTGTTTGACAATGCATCATAGACCCACCGTTTGCCAAGCTCTGTGATAAGCACTGGCAATGCAAAATATACCGAGGGTGCCTAAAAATGCACACACATTTTAAAGGAAAGACTGTATTAAAATTGTAATACTCTTGTTTTATAAGTTCTGAAAACCCACTACCATCGGACCAGCCAAATATAAGGGGATGGAAAGAGGGGTCACATTAGGTGGTGAACTTATTATACAACAAGTTGACAATGCACTGTAGAATTGTATGCCTGAAACCTATGTAATCCTTGCTAACAGATGTCACCCCAATAAGTCTAACAATAAAAATGAATTTAAAAAAAAAAAAATTGTAATACTCAATACATGCCGATAACAAAAGAAGAATACAAGTCATGTTTGACTTCTGCAATTACAAGAGGTGCTCAGAGTGGTTATCAGCATCTAGCCACTTCTGATTATGGCGAACTATACTGCTTGAGCAACACTGACCCAAGTGTCCACTTGTATCACTGCACGTACCCTCGTGCACATCACACATACTACCGTGCATCTCAAACTGACCACACATGCATGCGATTGTTAGGTGTGTTGCACACTCGTGCCTCCATTGTCATTGTACTTTCACAACGTTCTCAAACTTGCAATACCACCTCAAAACGGTCTTGTGCTCCTCCCAAGACAACCGTGGTTCCTCCATTTTCTGTGACTGTCCTGTCTGTCACTTGGTGACACTAGCACTCATTTGATTAATGCCATCTTTTGAGCAAATACCATACCACACATTGCTACCATAATTCAATTCAACTTCAAAAAGTAATACATAGATAACATCTCTTAAAATGTGTATATATTTTGGCACCCCCAATATACATTCTCTGTGAATGTATATTTACTACTTATTCAAACCCAGATATATTCAAGAAAGAACTGATGGCAGCTATCCCTCAGATTCAGAGTGTACAGCCAGGAAGAGACACATATGATATAACCTGTGATATAATGCAGGTGCCACCAATGTTGATGGGAGAACAGAAGAAACAATGATTCTGCCATGAAAGCCACTTCACAGAAAAGGTGGTGACTTTATTGGGTCTTTAAGGACGAGAAGAAGCCTGTGGACCATACCCTTGTAGGGCAGGCAGAGAGAATATCAACTCCATTTTACTAATAAGAAAATCAATAACTTAAAAAAAAACAGATCAACTATTCATAGTCCCATAACAGGTTAGAGGCAGAGTTGGCACTAAAATTCAGGTCCTGTGACCCGTATCTACTAATACTCCCATTCTTTAAGTCCCACTCTATCTCCCATTCTCCCAAACAAGTAACATCTAAGTTTGTAGAAAGAAAGAATTTCACAGTAGTTCCGCTGGGGGTGACTTTTTACTTAATTTCTTCTTTCTCATGGAACTTATTTTTTCTTACTTGATTTATGACTTTACTTGCTTTATTTCATTACATGGACTTTACCTTTCTTAATCAGGTGATGCTCCTTTCAGCATATGTCACTCTCTCTTTATATATAGCAATTTCTTTGCCTCCTCCTAGGAAGCTAATTTATGTATATTCTAAAAATGAGCCAATAATTTAAATGCTACCTGGCTGTGCAGGGGTCTAAATTGGAATTTGTTTCATTTGGTGTTGTCTGAGGCACGATATCCTGACCTTACGGTCACGGCACATCGGAATATCCTAACTGTAGAATGAACTCTGCATCTGATATGGGGTCTTCATGATTACCATAACTCTGATTAAAGGCCCTTACAGCAAATGGGCCATAGCTTTTTTTGCAATTGAGCCTTATTAAAATTTAAAATGTA